>CM048924.1:41285612-41291138 GCA_026686955.1 Epinephelus cyanopodus | reverse complement strand
CCCCCCCCCCCCCCCCCCCCCCCCCCCCCCCCCCCCCCCCCCCCCCCCCCCCCCCCCCCCCCCCCCCCCCCCCCCCCCCCCCCCCCCCCCCCCCCCCCCCCCCCCCCCCCCCCCCCCCCCCCCCCCCCCCCCCCCCCCCCCCCCCCCCCCCCCCCCCCCCCCCCCCCCCCCCCCCCCCCCCCCCCCCCCCCCCCCCCCCCCCCAACTCGTCAGTGGCGAGCGGCTGACGAGTTTAGAGCCTTGAAACAGATAAATAAAACGTTATGTTGGATAATTTCACAGTAAACACACGTACAGATACTGGCAGGAAGGTGCCGCATTGCCTGAATATCAACCCTGCACAATTCGCACGAATATACAGTTCAGTCTCTCAGGGAAAGTACTACTATTCATTCTAAACAGTTTCTTCACATTGAATTGTTTCCTATACTGTTATAATTCTATTATTAGGATTCTATATGGAGAATTATACATACATTTATTACTAAAATTACTCTATGCGAGTCTGTTATTGTCACTGTCATTTCTGAATTACTAAAAGCCAAGACGAATTCCTGTATGTCCTTGGCAATAAAGTCCAATATGATTCTGATGCTTATTGAACTTAAAATTTTTTTACATTTGTAACATAACATTTCTGTCTGTTGTTTTATCAGGAATTTGCTGTCCAGGACAATACCTCCACCAGTTTGAGCCCCCACACACTAGTGCTGGCAGAGGCAGGGGCAGAGGGGGGAGGGGAGTAGGTGCAGGCAGAGGTAGAGGTAGAGGGAGAGGGAGGGGAAGAAGTAGGACACCAGAGGACTTGAACCCCGAGACCCAGACAGACCCAGACAAACTTTTATTTATACACCCTCTTTCACAGTTTTCAAAATTCAAGTACTTTGTCACATTCAACACATTCAAATTGTTATTTTGCCACTTGTCCCTTCACAGTAAAGGAAGTAACAAGTAAAACATACGACCTACGACCTAGAGAAAAAAGAAAAACATTTCCAGGCACATGCACAGTGTAACGCAAGAAATATGAAAAAAAAGAGTGGCATAAATGCAATGTACATTTTTGCAATGACGGGATATGTGTATGATTTGAATAAATAAATGGCACAACAACACTGTATTACAGTGGTAGTAAATGAACGACAGTGACAGTTGAAAAAATTACTGTGAATAAAAAAACAAAACAAAAGGGGAGTGTGATGCATGTACATGGATAAATAGAGCAGGATAAAAATAAACTATGACAGTTAAAATAAGAAACACTGAATAATCTGTGTGACAATGTTAGAAGTTATCTGGAGTCATCTGGAGAGTCATGCCGCTCTTCTTCCTCCACAACACTCAGAGAATGCATGCTGCAGAAAGAGTAGATTGTAAGATTCTGCCCTAGCGCCTTCTTCCAGGTTCTCCGGTTCTCCCCTGAGTCAAAACAGAAAATAGGACATGTTGAAAAATACTAAACGTTGCCCAAAACAAACAAATGCAGGCCCTGGGAAACACAAAGTACCTAACATGGTCCGACTCTTCTGTAAAGCTGGAAACTATAGGCTGTAGCAGTTAGAGGTGTTGTTTGTGGGGAGTAGACGTTACTTGCTTCTTTTGATAGCTGTAGAGAAATAACGTAAGAAATTTATATGGATCAAGAGTAATGCAAGAGAAACACAAAAGTATACACACTGGAAATAAAGGCACTATATAAACATCACACAATGTAATAAAATGCATCATCTATGTTATACTAGAGAATTATAAGATAAGAATAACAATAATTAGCAATACAACATCAGATATAAAAAGACAATAACATGAAAAAAATAAATATGGAACAACACCGTACACCTTACACAACATAATGTCCAATAGACACATAACAATAACAAAAATATCTTGTTATCAGACTGACTTGAAGATGTCAAGTTTACTGGCTAACTGAGATTGTAACCTTCAAAGTTAGGTGCTTGGTGCTACTGAAGTGAGCTACACACAGACCCTTCAGGACTGACTAAATAAACGTTACATGTAGAATTTTAAACATGCAACAATCCCTGTAGTTTTAGCTACACTCAGCACAAGGTGCTATTGATAAGCAGGACTATGAAAAGTCATAACTCAATGCACATTGTACACGGGTTTTGTTTTACTGATTATTTAGAGCAAGCAACACGGGTTGACTTCTTTTGCAATCACTGTAGTCAACTCAACAAAAACACGACAAGAATCCCGTTTTTCTCTGAAACTATTACATAACAATCATCAGAAACTACTGATACAAACTGACATGATAACACCACAATGATTCAGTATGACTGATCTTTCCACAATAGGAACCTACATATTTTACTCAAACTCTATATTTGCGGTTTGTCATCGCATTGCTTTTTCTTTATACAGTACTTTTGAGTTTGTTGCGTGGCTGGTCGTGTCAGTGTGGAACTATTTATTGCTACCACGCATATTTCCGATAGCTAACAGCAGCATTATCATTTTGATTTGAGCATCGAAAGCTACTTACTAGTCCAGCAGGAACAGAGCCAAGGCAGCATCGGTCGGAAATCCCTCCTCGTCTTTGAGCTCACGCCAGCGAGTGAAAGCCGGGCCAGTGTTGATCCTTGACTGTCCTTTTATCTGGGTAGCCTCCCTTTTTCTTTTTTTTTGTCTCCTCAGACAAAACTTTTCGATTCTTTGGTTGTTTTGCAGCTTCTGCCATGATAGCAGTAATTGCGCGTAGCGTTCGCATCGACTTCCGTCTTTGTAACGAATGGGGAAAGGGGGAAGTGATGTATGCCGTAAAGCAGTCAACACATTTGTAGTTTTTTGTGTGGCAGGGTTACTGCCACCCTCCTCGAAGTTGCTTAGTGCCAGTGAAAGCAATACAGACCCCCTCAGGCCATGACAGAGGTGTCATTCAACTAGTTGTAAGTCGATGTATCATCACAAAAGTTATGAAAATATTTTATGAAGGTTGAAAAGTTACTTAGTGTTGGTTTAAAAAAAAAAAAAAAAAAAAAAGTATATACTTAAGTCACAGAGTCTTACTTTGCACAGCTTTGTGCAGAGGGTTCCACCAGGTTCAATGGAGCAAGCAGCTGAGTTTACAGACAGCAGATGCTGTCTAAAGCTTGGCGCCACCTAGCATCAGTGGTGTTGCGTCACACTGTCGCACTAACCAAATTGACTGTGGAGATCAGGGATAATCAATAAAATATAGGCTGTAAAGCCACCAGTGTACCTCTATGTATATGTAGAATGAGAGGGTGTGTGGACACTCTACTAAATAAATGAGTAAAGAGACCGAGCAACAATTATCAGATTTATCTGAAGAAAAAAACAAATAGCAATACCAATAATTATACCAGAATGCACAGTACCAGTTCAAACAACTCACAGTAAATTATACCAATATGTACAGCATCAGTACAAACAACAGTAAACACAGGGGAATTATACCAATATGCACATGTAAACAGTCCCGATTCTAGAATAAACGGTACTGTATGGAAATGATGAGGCTGGTTGGAGCTCAAATTGAATGGGAAACAAAGTTCAGTGTTCACTTAGGTGGGCATAACTTAGCTGGGCGATGTCTGTCGATAGCTGCCTCTGTGAGAAGAGAACAGAAGGAAGGGGGGGAGGGGGTGTATCACTGTCCGAGGGCTGCCGTAGAATGGCAACAAGGATGTCAGCTGACCAACACTCACTACCCGGTCCCTGGTTGCGGCGATTTGCGATGCTGGCCAGCTAGGAATTAACAAGCAGCCAGTACAGTACAGTCCTCTCTTGTCTAGCTAACATTTACTCTTGTTTTTCCTCTTCTTTTATCACTCACATTAGGCATATTAAAGTGCTTGACTAACATTTAACATATATCAAAGTACTGGTCTTCAACTTAAAAGTTTCATGTAACAACAAAAACAAAAATAAACCTCAAGTCGCTTTTGGTCTCTGAATTTAGATCATCACAGTGATGAACTTTAATGCTGCTGAATGTTAAAAAATAGAATGTAAAGTTACAGCTTTAGAATAAATAACGCACACACACTGACACTTTTGTCTCGAGATAAGCAGCTGTAAAACAGCATAAATTATTGACAATAAAAGTCCCACATTTTGTTATTTCATAGCTTTTGTTGTTAGGGAACCAAAATGGACAATTTTGAGTTTCTGTCTTCAGTGACTTAACATTAATCCTATCCATCTGAAAGTGAACATATAACAGTAAAATAAGGCAGATATCTGAAAGTTCAAACAGCAACGCAGGAGAAAAACTGAACTTCAACCCACAATGATTCATTTTAGTGCTACAAGCTTTAAACACACAGACACCTTGAAAACTCAGGGCTGCTGTACAGACATGAGTTGAGCCATAATGTATGCTTTTCAGAGGAAACTGTCAGCTTCAGCTTGACTAGTTTGGGGTTGAAGTGTCTGTCTTTGGTTTTAGGTGGATTACAATAATAAATTTAATTGGAACAACATAATTGTGCATAATAGCAATGATTTAATAGTTAGTAGCATTGTGGTCCAACAAGAAGTCAAAGACTTCACTCTTTCACAAAACAAGTTGGAGTCTCCACCTATCTCTTAGGAGAAGACAATCATATGAAATGATTTTGGGATTCCGTGGCCAGAAGCGTTGACCTTCTTGCCCTCATGTCACACCTGTGCTATTCTGGGTTTGACCTTTGGTTAGCTATAGCCTTGCCTTTCCTGTTCCACAGCAGCTGGGAGCAGCTAATTTCTAGGTCAGTACACAAATGAATATTGCACCCAGCACTTTGGGAAAGCACCAGACATGACAAGGGAGGGAAGGAGCATTCAGGACAGAAGGGTTGGCAGTAGCTCAGTCCATAGGGACTTGGGTTGGGAACCGGAGGGTGGCCTGTTAAAGTCCTCGTCCGGACCAAATATGGAGCGTGGACTGGTAGCTGGAGAGGTGCCAGTTCACCTCCTGGGCACTGCTGCCCTTCAGCAAGGCATCGAAACCCCCAACCGCTCGGGGCACCTGTCCATGGCATGCCCCTCACTCTGACATCTTTCCACTTAGTGCATGTATAGGGCCTGTTTGTGCGTGTGTGTTCAGACCTATGTGTAATTGATAACGGAGTGAAAAAATTGAAATTTCCCCCCTCGGGGGGAAAAGAAGAAGAGGAAAAAAAAGAAGAAAAAGAACAGAAGTGACACTCCACATCATATAGAAATACAGGCTTTTGTAATGGTAAGCAGAGGTGATAAGTATGAAATCATAAATATTTGAGACAGGGCTGTAGTCAAGACCAAGTCAAGTTCAAGTCAAGTCCAAGAACATTCAAGACAATGTCCAATAGCAATCGAGACCAAGTGAAGACAGAGTCAAAAGCAATTAAATTCCTGTTGCAGACCATAATACGCCTCACTGGTTCAGTCTTTATAGATACTTTCATCAGTTCTTTTGCTTTTCTTTTCTTTTTTTGGGTGTACAATTTCTCCATTAGCATTTACTATGGCGATGGAAGTAATCATCAGGGCTTCTAAGTGGGTGGTAGCTGG
>CM048924.1:41230612-41283112 GCA_026686955.1 Epinephelus cyanopodus | reverse complement strand
CACACAGACAAACACACTCATACACACATTCACGCACACACGGACATACACATGCAAAAAATGAAACACATCATTGGATGATAATATTGTTATTCATGCTGTATAACGGCTTAAAAACATGGGGTCTTTTTGACCTGTGAAGAAAGTCCTGCAATAGTGAATGCAAGGATCACACAACGATTTCAAACACAAGTACGCAGATTTACTTCACTATAGCTTGCTGCATTGACAGAGAAACACTTGTCTATATCTGGACACATTTCCCACCCAAAACAACATGCTAACATTATTAGCACAGGTCTATGGCATTTTACATTGTATAAATTAGCCTTGCGTCTAGTGATCTTTTCCTCTTCTCATATAAAACCAGGGACAACAGCAACATTTAGCAAAGGTAACGGCACACAATTTGGCTCCATTACAACTCACAAGATTCACCGACAAAACAACTGTCTTATACTAAACACGTTTTCCAAGCAAATACAACATGCTAACGTTATTAGTGCCAGCCTGTGTCATTTTACATTGTATGAATTAGCCTAGCGATGAGCAGTGATTTCCTCTGTTCATATGAAGCCAGGATAAATCCCTAAAGGATATATCACACACAAGACTCAAAATGCTATTTTAGTGGAGGCTTTAGTGTCTTCACATTTTACTGTTTCTTGTCTGTGAAATACAAGTAAATACAAGCTTCGTTTCCACTGGGAAACGGTGTCAGTATACGGCGACAGACAAGAGGTCTATGTCACCACGACCAGTGTCAGCATGGGCGAGTTCAACTTTCTTTTTTTTTTTTTTTTTAAGATATTTTTGGGGGGCATTTTATATGGAGCTACATTAGGGGTCAAAAGTTTTGTACTTGAAAAAATAAAATTTGAAACTTAAAATTCATGTGTTGATCTTGAATTTTGAAAAATACAACAATGTATTTAAAATAAAAATAAGTGAGTGAAACTTTTTTTTCAGGTTAAATATAATTTTGATTCATTCTGGTAATTCTTTTGAATAAATAATTTATTTTCACTTTTCACTTCCATATATATTTTAACATTTGAGGTCTTATTTTTTTCAGTTTCATGTTTTATTTTTACAGTTTCAGATCTTATTTTTACAGTTTCAGATCTTATTTTTTTCACTTTCAAATCTTTTTTTCACTTTCAGATCTTTTTTTTTTTTTGTTTGTTTGTCTTCAGTTTCAGACTTTTGACTGATGTGGTGTGGCATCAACTGAGAGGGGTGTGGAATCATGAGTGACAGTGCCTTCAGGGAACGTAGGAACTTGACAATTGATGCCAGTGACAAACTTCCATTTAGAAGTCTGTTTTAGACAGTACTGAGCACCAATTGCGGTATAAGAGCAATAAATTATGTCTGATTTTGCAGTTCAACAGCCACATTTTGAGTGCTGATATGTCCGATTTCCACATAGCACTATGAACGCAGCGTAGTGTCCACTTCACTTGCGATGATTGGTCCGGTCGGTCGGGTCAATCTGCTGGAGCCCATACATCCAGCACACAGGTGAGAAATGTCAACTAAGTTTTGGGAAATCATAAAAACATTCAGGGGGCATTTTTGTGACAACATACTTTTTTTTTTTTTTGTGACATCTTTTAAGTGGCGAATTTGTCAATGCTGGAAAGTGTGATTGTCCACAGCTCCATCGTCATGGCCCTGTTGATGCTTCCTCATCCAGTGAACGTGTCCCCTGGATGAAACCTTTGAGCTTGGGGAAAAGGAAACAATCCTAAAACACCTCCCTACTCACCTGACCTAGCTCGAGGTGATTTTTGTGGTTCCAGGTGATTTTTTTCCCCAAAATCACCTGGAGCCAGGTCAGGTGAGTAGGGAGGTATTTTAGGATTGTTTCCTTTTCCCCAAGCTCAAAGGTTTCATCCAGGAGACACGTCTGGATGTGGAAGCATCAACAGGGCCGTGGCGATGGAGCGGTGGAAATGTATGTTGTCACAAAAACGACATGTTAATGTTTGTTATGATTTCCCAAAACTTAGTTAACATTTCTCACCTGTGTGCTGGATGTATGGGCTCCAGTAGATTGACCCAAAGATACTGGATGACCCGACCGACCGGATGCCATCATCGCAAACGAAGTGGACACTATGCTGCGTTCACAGTGCTGTGTGGAAATCGCACATATCAGCACTCAAAATATGGCTGTTGAACTGCAAAATCTGGCATAATTTATCGCTCTTATACCGCAATTGGTGCTCAGTACTTTCCAAAACAGATTTCTAAATGGAAGTTTGTCACTGGCATCAATTTTTTACACTAGATATATCTTACAAAAATATAAATGTAAATGAAACTGAACATGATGCTCTTCATGAAGTTATGAAATGACTTATGTAATCAAAGATTTGGTCAAATTCACATCAACAACCAAAAAAAAAATTCTCAGATGGTGATATTGCAAATAAAATTTTGTTTAGGATCTGTTAAAAACAGTGATTCATCAGGGAAAATATCTTACCAATACCAAACTCTATATTGTGGCACAATAGGAGACTGAATGTCAAGGTTAACATCCAACTTTGTTTCAGCACTGGTTCACAGAACTCCCTCCTGTGTTGACCTTTGAACTGTCAAGATTTGAGTTTAACCAAGCACTGGGACGACCTGAGAAGATCCACAACAAGCTAGAGTTCCCCTCTGTCCTCTACATGGACAGGTAATAGAAATAGTATTGTGGATTCTACACTTCAGTAAATAACATGAATCCCAAGTCTCTTAAAGAATGAAACTTCTGCTGTGCTCTTTGTGTTGTTAGGTACATGGATAGGAACAGAGAAATAACTCGGATCAAGAGGGAGGAGATCAAGAGGCTGAAAGAGCATCTGACAGTGCTTCAACAGCGACTGGAGAGGTACTACTTGAAGACCAATCACTTTTTGTTAAGCCAAGGGCAACAAAGCTGTTGAGACAGCCACCAAGAGTTATTTCTAATGCTGGCAATTCCCTCTCTTTCTTCATCTGTCACTATGCCCTCTTTTTGATACCCTCTCCTTGGACTTCCCTGCATCTCTTTTACTCTCACTCTCTCTCTCTCTCTGTTCTCTCTCAGGTATCTGAGTTATGGCTCAGGCCCCAAGAGGTTTCCTCTGGCAGATGTCCTCCAGTATGCCATGGAGTTTGCCTCCAGCAGGCCAGTGTGCACCTCCCCAGTGGAAGACATTGACTCATCAGGACCTCCTGGTGGCACAATGGGACAACAGCTGCCTCCAACAAGGCAAGTCTCCTAGCATGTCTATAGACTCTTAGGCTGCAGTCTAAAAGTCTCTTTTTTCTTTCCTGACTGAGTGAAATGACCCAAAGTATCTCGGTGGCAGCCATGATGAGAGCTGGTGGAATTCTCTAAATGCTAAGGAGAGATCACCTTTTTTTCACAGGGTTGTCTACATTTATACAGCCTGCATAAAACAATAGGGTAGTAACACACTAGGTCAAGTGTCTCAGATGTGCTTTTAGCAATCCAGATTTGGAACATTGCAGCTTCACCACAGCAGGCTATATCGATAACATAAACTGTTGCAAAATTTATGGAGCCCAGTGAAAATGTTGTCGATTTCTCTTATGGGTCCTTTCCACTGTCAATTTTGGCCAAGCTGAGTCAAGCCATGGCATGCCAATTTTTGCTTTCATTATCAGTTAAAATTTGCTGTGCCACGCTGAGTCGCTCCACAGATTGATTTTCTCTGTAAGACTGAAAGCCGGACACCTGCATCCAAGCAGATAGTGGTGACAGCTCGCCGACAGCAGTCAACCACCAATGACGCCCCTTTCCCCTCAAACAAGCCTGTTACGAGACTCTACTCACCTATGTCTGCAGGAGGCCAGAGAGAAGGGCTTTTTAAAAGTCTCTGTGTGTTCAGCTCTCAGTACATTGGTAGCTTCTAACCTAGTCTTTGTGGTTTGGAGATTAGTTTCCCTCCAGTGCTCTGTTTTTACTTTAGATATCTGCTTTTTTTACTGTTTCATATTTGCTTTCAGCTGTGTAAGTCTATTAAGTAACTGCTATGGAAAACCCATCATTTACTTATTTTACTTTACTTCTACATAAACTGGGGACTTGATTGTGATTAATTGTGAAGAATCTTAATTAAACCATGGATAACCCAAAGTTTTTAAACATCACCACTCAAGGCAAGCCTTCACAAGTTAAAGACGCACCTTCAAGTGGGTAGCCCTGTTGTAATGGAGAGGCAAATCCCTGCTGCGCTGGGCTGACAGGCTGAACCAAGCTTAACCAGCCCTTGATTGTCAGAAAGGGGTATTAGCCCCATGATTGTCATTTCCTTATGAATTTTCTATTATATTTTCCTTGACCTCATGATGTTTTCCATCAATGTCAGGGAAAAGTGTGTGGGAAAAGACATGGGACTTAATTTTTAATATTAGTATATACTTTCAACATATTGTACCACAATAGCCAGAATCATAATTATAATATTATTACTTTCATTAGTGTTGTTGTAAGCTATTACCTTTACCGTCTGTCCTGCATCTCTCTCTGTCTCTCTCTCCCTCTGTCTCTCTTTCTGTCTCATTGTGTCATATGGATTATTGTTAATTTATTATGTTCATCTCTTCTGTATGACATCTATTGCATGTCTGTCCATCCTGGAAGAGGGGTCCCTCCTCAGTTGCTCTTACTGAAGTTTCTACCGTTTTTTGTCCCTGTTAAAGGGTTTTTTTGGGGGGAGTTTTTCCTTATCCGCTGCAAAGGTCCAAAGGACAGAGGGATGTCATATGCTGTAAAGCCCTGTGAGGCATATTGTGATTTGTGATATTGGGCTTTATAAATAAAATTGATTGATTGATTGATTGATTGAATTATTTTGACTATTCCACGTAGTGCTAATCTTGTTTAACTGTTAAACTTTTAATTTCAATTCAAATAAACACAAGAAGTTTGTGCTCTAGAAAAGGATCAACACTCAGTGAATAATCTCCTAAACCCTATGATACACTATTATGGCAAGGCTTAACTATACAGACCAATGAGCAGTGATAACTAACATGTCTTTGGGGTCATCGGGTGGGAACCTCCTTTCACCAGTGTTTCGTCTAGTTGGTCCCACGACACCTCCAGGAGGCTAGACAGTGAACTCTGGCGTCCAGAGACACTCCCCTAATGCCAGGTCTCACTGCTCCACACACTGACCACAACCTCCTTTACCTTACCTATACTACCACACAGGAGGTAGACCCAGGGAAGGAAACCTTGTTAGGCTATCTCCCTCCCCCGCCGGGTTAGGCAGTACAGTCTACCTCCCCACCTGCTGCATGGCCTCAAACAAAATTAATTCAACTAGGCCACTCCCACACTTAAATAACCTTCACTCTAATTCACACACTACATAACATAACTACAGTGTAAGCTAAAGTTAAAGGAGATAAATGAACTCACAGGATCAGCAAACACTCACCCTGCCGCATGGCCTCAAAATGGCCACCAAATGGATTCGACTAGGCCACACCCACACTTAAATAACCTTCCTCTTCCTCCTTACTTACACATGGCTTTCACAGCCCTAATTCACACTCTAATTCACACACTACATAACATAACTATACTATAAGTTAAAGCTAGAGGAGATAAATGAACTCACAGGATCAGCAAACACACTCACCTTGCAGCATGGCCTCAAGCAAAAGGGATTCAAATAGGCCACTCCCACACTTAAATAGCCTTCCTCTTCCTGAATTTCCTCCTGACAGGAAGTGGATCTCTCACCAGATCTCAAGGAGTTTATGTGCCCTGCTTTAGTAGTTCCCCCTGCTGGCCCCCAACTAACATTATTCCTTCTGTAGTAAATGAAACTTGCTGGTTCTCATGGCTTCATCTGACATTTCCTTCACTGTCTTCTTCAAACTCTGTCCCCGCACTCCGAGTTCCCCCAGGAGCGAGATAGCTGATCTTGCTATAAATCTCCTACACCCCACTTCCACTGGACAAATCCTAGTCTTCCATCCTCGCTGCTCAGCTTCTGCTCCTAAATCTGCATATCTAAGCTTTTTCCTTTCATAAGCTTCTTCCACTGAGTCTTCGAAGGGAACTGTCAGTTCAATGAAATAAACTATCCGTTGACTCAATGACCACAACACTATGTCAGGCCTCTGCTTAGTAAACAATGATTGTGCAACAAGCAGTGGCAACCAGGGGAGAAAATCAACTCTTAGGTGCATCGCAGTACAGACGTTAATGGTTGGGCATCGATTCACAAATTTTAATGATTGATTATCTAAATGTTTATAAATAATATGATGCTGACAGAACAAAAGTGATGGAGCTCAACTGCGATGGCACTGCAGCACCCGGACAGTCTACAGGCGACACGCTGGAGTTAATATGTAATGCTTCTTCCCTAAAGGCAGTATTTACAAGTTTGTCCTAATTTAATGTCCAAATTAGTACATTTGTGAGACAAACATGAAAATACATTGTGACTACTTTCTACGCTATCACCCAGAGGCAAACGTTAATGGAGTGGAGCAGTGATCGGCAATGAAGTTAACAAACAAGTCTGTCTGACCAACACACTGCAGCATTAACCAACTTAAACCAAATTTGTGAAGAACAAAACAACTCTCTGCTCAGTCTGTTTTACCTCAAAAATTCTGTGCCCAGTTCGTTCAGGTTCTCAGCTTTCCCCGCAGCTAATAGTGCAACGAACAGGCTGCCTTTTCACTGCTGGAGACATACTTTCAGTGGTGGGGGATCGGAGTCATGTCACTTGACTAGAGTCAGACCTGAGTAGTATTCATAACTTGAGACTTGATTTTGATGTGAGACAGATGAGTTACACTCCGTGTAAAGCAGCAAAAAATGTCTGTTATAAGTTTGTCACATCACAGAAATATGTGTCATTAATCACTGAGCCAAATTTGAAAGATTAAAAAAATTGCTAAGTATATAAAATTAGCTCTCAATCATGGAAAAACAAGCACTTCTCTCTGCTGTGAAACGCTGGGGGCGTGTCCGCAGAGTATGTCTGCAACCATTCAGTCCACGCCCACTTGTGGGAGGGAAGCTGCCTCCGTGTACTGTACAAAGACGTAACCCCGCACTGGCAGCTGGCGGAACGGGAGGATGTAATCCAGGGAGGGAGAGTGTCGGTTCGGCTCCACTGACTGAAAATATTTTTTCCAGCGGATGTCTTAGTGATGATTGAGCGAACTGGAGTAGTTTCATGTCGTACCCGACAACGGGAGACTTTTAACAGATGACGTCCTGATGTTAGCTTTGCTGCTGCTAACATTAGCTGTCTGTCTCTCTTAGCTGCAGTCACTGATGCTTTCTAGACATCGTGATTTCCCAAAACTGAGTAAATACCACACATAGCAACACAAAACGAAAAATATTTTTTCACGGACTGTTTATTGAGTTATTACAGACACCGTTAACGGCTAACAGCTAACGGTTAGCCCAGCTAATCTATAATAATGTTAATTACAAAACGAGCACACAGAAATAGTAATGTTTGTTGTTCAGTCATTGTGTTTATAGACTTTACAAACATCAGATTAGTCTAAACGGTGATGTAGTGACGTGGTTTTCTGTACTACTGCCTCTTCTTCTTCTTCTTCTCTCAATTTATTGGTGGATCGCAATGATTTAAGGCCCGCCCACTAAATCCAGAAAATTGAAACCTAGAAACACAGTTTGTGAAGCCTAGCTCCACAATTCCATTGTAAATGGTTGAAAGGCTTTTTTTTTTTTTACACATTTTGAGGAGTACTTTTATGACCTATTTAATGTGTTTAGAAGAAAATAGCAGAATTTGCTTTACACAGACTTTAAGAGGACTTGACTTGTTTATGAAGTATTTGTATTTTTCCCAGACAGTGATAAGGAAAGGTTTTTTTTTGAAACATGACAACACGTTTGTCTCACTGTGGGATGTCTACAGCTGATATTGGTGGCTGCTCAGAGAGCTCTGTTCTTCTGCACAGCTCTGCTTGGAGGAATGAAACTATGTACAGCAACATCATGGGCTTATCTTGTCCTTTATTTGCTTCTATCTGCGTGATACGTAACTACCAAGATGGCGCGGGGGATTGGCAGCCTATTGCAGCAGCTCTGACTATTTGCACTCTTTTGCTTCCTCTTTAAGTTCTGTTTTATGTTTTTTTTCCTGCTCATTTATGTTGTATTGCTGCAGCGTTCTAGTTGTAGTATTACTGGGCAGTAGTTCTTTTTTTCTTCGCGTAGGTTTTCTTTACTGTTAACTATGTTAACGTACACTCCCGAGGAACTACTCCATCTCAAACATGGAGCAGGCATCCCCGCTGTGCGGATTCCTGAGGAGATATGGAGGGGCACCTGCCATGGGAAGAAAGCCGGCGCTAAGGTCAGAGAGAGGATTTAGAGAGACAGGAAATTCAAGCCCTTCTTGCCCTCTATCATAATGGGGAATGTGAGGTCACTTGCCAACAAAACGGACGAACTGGCAGCCCTTGTAAACAGCCAACGTGTGTACAGGGAGTGCAGCATGCTCTGCCTCACAGAGACATGGCGACATGGGAATATACCGGACAGTGTTATCAGTCCACCATGCTTCACGCTGATCCACCTTGGACCGGGGGAAGCAGAGCGGCAAGAGGAGAGGAGGGGGATTTGCTATCTTTGTTAACACTAAGTGGTTTAATGCTGGACATGTAACCGTAAAGGACTGTGTGTGTACTCCTGATGTGGAGCTCCTGGCGGTGGGACTACGGCCATACTGTCTGCCGCGTTTTCACACACCATCATGGTGGTTGCTTACATTCCCAGCTGTTGCAGCCAGCGCGAGTGACGTCATCCACTCAATGATTGCAGGACTACAGATGCAGCACCCAGCGCTCTCATCCTGATCAGTGAGGACTTCAATCATGTCTCTCTCTCTCTCTCTTGTCCTGACCAACTTCACACAATGTGTGGACTGTGCAATGAGAGGGAATAAAATCCAGGATCTTCTGTATGCCAACGTGAAGAAAGGATATAATTCTTCTTCTCTCCATCCACTTAGTGAGTCAGACCACAACCTGATACTCCTTGACACCACTTACAGGCCGATGGCGGAACAGCAGGCAGCCAGCACAAGGACTGTTAAGGTCTGGTCTGATGGCACAGAGGAGGCACTGCAGGAGTGTTTTAATGTCACAGACTGGGGACTTTTTACAAAAGACTTTGGCGATGACATTGAGGGTCTCTCGTTACATTATGGACTACTACAATTCTGTGAGGAAAACATTGTCCCAACAAAAGAGGTTAGCTGTTTTTTTTAACAACAAACCATGGATCAGTAAAGACATTAAAGGCCTTCTTAACAGGAAGCAGAGCGTGTTTATGTCCAAGGATCACGAGGAACTCAGGGCTGTTCAGAAGGAGCTGAGGAGGAGACAGAGGGAGACCAGCTACAAGATTGAGGCCATGATGGGACAGAACAACACAAAAGAGGTGTGGAATGAGATGACGACAATGACAGGCTGTGGGAAATTCACACCTGGAGTTAAAGGTGGTCCAGAATTTGCAACAGAGCCAAACTTAAGCCCTTTTTAGATAGGAATTGTGCAAATTTACAGGAAAGCCCAGTCTTCTTTCACCATTGGCAGTATAAAAACAAAATCGGGGAGTGCAGCAAAATACCGCCTACCTACTTTTCTTTATACAGAATGTGCCTTTTTCGGGGCAATGGGGGGATGTGAGCAAGTAACAAAACGTGTAGCACAGTGTGTGACGTAAACAGTGACGTGGGAGGGAAGCCATGGCTGGTCAGTCCTTCGGTGATTCTCTTGTAAGTCAGCTCGTTCTTCACCGTTCCTGTCATCTGACGGCAAGTGGCCTCTTCATTTGTGAGGGCAAGGAGGGTGCGCAATTCCTTGTCTCCTCAGTTGCTCATCTTTACATTGTCTTGTCAGGTTTGCGTTTCGCTCTTGCTACTAGCTGCTCGTTAATTCCTGCTATCAGCTGTTTCCTGTTTATCCACCACCAGTGGCTCGCACTTGCGGCATCATCAACAGCTCCTCCCACAAGTCATCAACAGCCCCTCCCATTGCGGAAGCCACCTCGGTCTTTTTAAACTAAAAGGGTTCCACCAATATGACTACCTTACGAGGCGGAAAATTGGGAACCTTGGATCAACTCGCCAATCCGGCTCTGTGTGTTTGAACACTCGTAGCTTTCCGGCAAAACGGCCCAACATTCACGGAAAATCTGGCAGTGTAAAAGGGGCTTTATTCTTCAATAGGTTTGAGACAACAAACCCCTCTGTGAGCTCTGTGTGTGGGTCCGAGTCCCCACCCACCATCACTGTATCCATTCACACCTCCTCTGTTGACTCTGCTCCCCTCTCCAGCAGCGATCTGTCTTCCTCCCCCTCCCCCTGCTCAATGATAGCTTCAGCTTTGGGTGCCTGAAAATACAACGTTTTGAAAACGGGTTCCAGAATGCAAATTTTTGGAAACCGCAACGTCTCCGTTGTCATGTAAATGGAAAACGGAGACTTTTTGCACATGCGCATTACAGCTCCAGTCACCAGGCATGCCGACCGTCACAACAACAATGCCAAGCTCTGTTTGTGCTGCTCACCCTGTTGATTTGAAGTGAAGTGTAGATCTATTGCTGTAGCAGCTCCATCACATTATCTGTGCATGCTTTTGCCACTGTGTCTTCTTTGTTTTGGTTTGTAATCACCGCGTTGTAGAGGAAGGCGCTTAAGTGCAGGCGCATGGCGTCATGTGGTGGTGTTGCTTTGCAAATTTACACTGCCACCCATTGGCATGGCGTGCATACTACAGCGTTTCCAGTGGATTTTGCAGCTCCATGTGAACAGGGATCGTTTCAATAACATCGTCATATAAACGTAGAAGTTTTTAAAATGAAAAGAAAGGATGTCCCTGCACTCTCAATGACTACAGGCCTGTGGCACTGATGTCACATGCCATGAAGACATTTGAGGCTTGTTCACCAGCACCTGAGGCCACTGCTCTCTGCCTTCCTGGACCCCCTGCAGTTTGCTTACCAGCAGTGTGGAGGATACCATCTCTTCCTCACTCACAAGGCTCTGTCTCACTTGGAGAGCGCTGGAAGCACTGTGAGAGTCATATTCTTTGACTTCTCCAGTGCCTTCAACCCAGCCTCCTGAGAGACAAGCTGAACGTGCAACTTCACCCGGACACTGTCTGGATTTTGGATTACCTCACGGGCTGTCCGTAGTACGTCAGGATGGCTGCGTATCTGAGGTCAAGTAACACTGGGGGTGCCAGGGAACTTTCTTCACCTCTACACTCTGATTTCTGGTTCAATTCTGGTTCGTGCCACCTCCAAAAGTTTTCCGACAACTTCTCTATAGTCGGATGCATCAGCAGTGATGACGAAGAGGAGTGCAGAGGACTGATTGAGGGCTTTGTCGTGTGGAGCAACCGAAACCACCTTCAACTCAACATCAGCAAGACTAAGGAGGTGGTGGACTACCGGAGGAACCGGAGGCAACCTGCCCCAGTCACCAAGTACCTTGGGGTCCACATCAACAATAAACTGGACTGGAGTCATAACACGGATGCCCTCTAAAGGAAAGGACAGAGCAAGATGTTCTTCCTGAGGAGACTCAGATCTTTTGGCATCTTTAGTGGGCTCCTCATGACCCTCTACGAGTCTGTGGTTGCCAGTGCACTCTTCTTTGCTGTAGTGTGCTGGTGGGGTGGAGTTAAGACTGGTGAGGTCAACAGGCTCAACAAGCTTGTGAGGAAAGCCTGCTCTTTGGTGGGACTGGACCTGGACAGTCTGGAGACAGTGGCTGAGAGGAAGGTGAAGGACAAAATCTGTGCAATCCTGGACAATCCTTCTCACCCACTGCACGATGAGCTGTGGCTGATGGGCAGCTCATTCAGCCAGTGGATTATCCCGCCCAGGTGCAGAACTGAACGATTCAGATGCTCCTTTGTGCCCACCGCCATCAGACTGTACAAACGGTGGTTTGGCTTAAAGGAGCTATTGGTAAGAAATCTAAAGCAAATAGTCGTAAAATCATCCTAATATGACACAGAGACAAAGGAATAATGTTAATATAACATTTATAATATTTACAGCCAGAATATTCACATTTAAAAAAATAAATAAATTACGATCCGCAGATCATGTTTATGTTTTGAATTTGTGTTTTGGCCTGTTGCACCACCCACCGCCGTCTACCAGTCACACATTCAGTAGAGTCTCAGCATCCAGGTTGCAAGTTACGACTGAGGCTGAGCTACAGTGACTGACGGTGCGACTAAACCCAAACAACCTTGTTATGATTCCCAAAAATACCAAGACAAAACTCGAGGCAAAGCGAGGGTCTATATAGGAGATGCTTTTGAATGGTGCAGATGGTTGAAAGCAGAGAAGAATTTAAAATCGGATGTCGAAGTAGCTACTCTTCTCCTCGACAGGTAAGCTTTAGCCAAAGTTGGCTAACTAGCATCATAGCTAGACGGGGATGGACATTTCGAATACTTTCAACTGTTATTCATTTTCGATCATACATTGTAGCCCATGTGCAGGTGGGTCATGGACCCGACTGATTTTTTTGAGAAACAAACGTTAGCAGCACGGCAAGCAGCATTAGCAGTGTCCCGGCATATAGCATTAGCAGCCGGCTCCTCGTCTGCTGTATCCCAGCAGCAGCATTAGCAGCAGAGAAGCCGGACTTCCTCAAACAGGGGGCGGACACAACTCGCCGAAGTATTTTGAATTTGAGTGCAGTAACTGTTTTGGCCACATTCTTACATACGGCGCCTTTAAGCTACATCTTGCTCTGAACGGACCTTTCTTGCATTTGTCCAATAATGACACTTTATCTGCCACCTGTCACTTTATTTCATTCAACACTTTGTCTGCCATTTTTTAGTCACTTTATTCATCTGATGTAGCAATTTTATTGATGTAGCAATTTTATTTTATTTTTTATTTATCTATTATTATCTTTAATGTCCTTTGATTTTGTCTTGTGCTGCTGTGATACTTTAATTTCCCCCCTGGGGGATCAATAAAGTATATCTCATCTTATCTTATCTTATACTTAACTTTCTCTAAGTCATTCAATATTGAACAGGTTTGGCAGCCCGCAATACAGTGTCGGCTCTGGGCAGTTCTACACACAGTCATCAGCATAAAGAAGCGATACATGCACTGCAAGCTGTCAGATGCTCAGGATCTCTGCTAACTTATTTGCACCAGGTTTTGGGACAGCCACAGCGCATAAGGACCTTCCCGGCTTGCTCTCTTAATAGAAGTTCACTGTGTGTGAGTGTGAGTGTGTGTATGTGCGCTTAATGTGCAATATATTTTTCTCAGACCATCTTGATTCATTGAATTATTTTACCCTCCTGTTCCTCCTTTGGTTGTTGTTTTGAGACTTTCATGGTGTGAAATGATCTTCCCCTCTGTAGCAGGTATGTTACGTGAGTAGTGTTTCACCCTGAACATTCAGACAGAACTTAGAGCAGCAGAGGAAATATTTATATCCTTTACTCTGGTAAAAATACTCATACCACATTGTAAAAATACTCTGTCACAGTGCATTGGTGGGTTAGTGGATAGAGCAGGTGCCCCATGTACAAGGCTGATGCAGAAGCGGCCTGGGTTTGACTCCAGCCTGTGGCCCTTTGCTGCATGTCATTCTCTCTCTCTCTCTCTCTCTCTCTCTCTCTCTCTCTCTCTCTCTCTCTCTCTCTCTCCCCCTTCACGCTTACATGTCCTGTCAATTAAAGGCAAAAATATCCCAAAAAATATCTTAAAAATACTACACAATGTGATGAAAAACATGTTGAAAAGGTAATTTAAGTAAAAGTATACAACTAGGCAAATATGTATCAATTTTTCAAAGTAGAGAGAAATAAGAGAAATGTACCCTCCAACTGTTACACTAGGCTATTGTATATGATGCCATTAGATTATTGGACTCTGGCATTTATGTAAAAGCAGAATTTGACTATTGTAGTTGGTTGGGGTGGAGCACATTTTGAATTATTTACCAAAGATTGTTTTCATTATGGATTTATTTTAGAGCCAAATTTCAAGCACATTTATTTTAATGTATTGAACAATCATCATCACAGCCTCAGCATATGAATAAAATCCTTCTTGTTATCAGTGATGCAGTATAGCTTATATATCTTAGGCTTTTACAGTGAAAGGTAAGAACAGAAGGAGTGAAGCTGTGATGCAGTGGCACCAACAATGTGGGAGGCAACAGTATAAAGAGCTTGTTGTCTTGGTTCAGACTTCAGGTCCTCTGTTATTTTATTACCTACTTAAGAATGGGTGCAACTCACAACCATAGCTATCAGCGGACCAGCAGCAAGTGATAGTTTAGCAGATCAGCTGATGTCCAATACGGTAAACAGTGTCACAAAACTAGGAGCATTCGATGCGGTCAGTCGATGTGACACACCCACATCACATCACATCACATCTTTGAAGTCTGACACTTGATTCCTGTTTCCACCAAACACTTCCATTATATTACCTTTGGAACCAAAATTAACCCTTCAGACATGGTACCTAGACCCTAGGTCCAGTTAGCGTTTCCACCACAAACAGTACTCAGACAGCATTGTTTTCACCCACTGCCAAATCATCACCATGGATAAATGATGCTATCCGTAGCTGTCAGCAGGAATGCAGGAGGACTGAGAGCGGATGGAAAAATACAAAACTCAATGTTTACTTTCAATCCATGAAAGAACTTTTAACTTAACTCAATCAAAAAATCAATCAAATCAATCTTTTGCACAGCAGCAATCTTGGTCCGTCTATAATTTTGTCAAAGATGGCTGCTGTGCATATAACCCATTGACTCACACTTACCTCAGTTTTGCTGATTCTTTACTGTATTGCACCCAGCACCCAGTTGTATTACAATGGGATATTGATTTTTAGTTTTTCTTTTTAGGTTTAAAAAAACAGGTAAACTACACAAATTCATGTCAGATTTGACTTAACGTAACAACTATAAACAATTTAAAGTGCATGTAAAAATTTAAAGTGCAAAGAGAAAACTTGCTCTTCTTTCAAAAATGGTTAAATTATGTTTTGGAAAAGAAACAAAATACAACAACAGGTGATGCAATTGCTGTGAGGGTCCAAAGGACAGAGGGATGTCATATGCTGTAAAGCCCTGTGAGGCAAATTGTGATTTGTGATAATGGTGTTTTATAAATAAAATTGATTGATTGATTGATTGATTATTCTCTCATTCTTTTGGGCTTGTTTACAGCACCCCCCAATTGGACCTCGCCGCTTCCTGGGGGCAGCGGGACACAGTATCTCTGTGCCTTCTCTCCCCCTCAGCCGGGGAGGGACAGGGCCCCCTGCTTCCGGTGCGACTGTCGACCGGGGCGGACTGTTTTAGTGACACAGAAATGAGACAGAAGTGCTAATAAACTATTTATTACTACAGCTTTTACTATCATCAATGGGCAGAGCAGCCACATTGAATTTTTGAGGTTGGGATCAGTGAGGTTCCTCCGACCTGCCAAGTTGGAAATCCGACCTCAGTGGGTGTTTCAGTTGAAATTTCTGATTAGGCATTCTGACTTTGCAGTGCAAATAGAATGCACCATTTTTGTCTGACTATTTTGGTACAAACATATACCCATCTGTGGGGCGGAGAACCTTTAGAGATTTACTCGCCAAAGGAAAATCTACCAGTATCTGGTGCTTGGTGGGTGTTAATTTCAAACCCTCTTTCCACCTGGATTTTTTACACTTAGTTTGATGTTCAGTTCCAGATTTATATATCTTTTTAGCTTAGTTGTCAGCTTTTTCTTGTTCCTATCTATCATTTTCGAAATGACCTTTAAAAACCCAGTATCAGTCAACCTCTTAAAGCCACAGTGTGTAGGAATTTCCCATCTAACGTTGAAATCACACTGTACGTTCACACCAAAAGCTGCCATTCATTTTCAACAGACATGTGGCGACAAGAGGCGTTGTGAGCTGCAAAAGCGATGAGCGGCGGCGGTTTGGCGAATTCAGCTGCAAATAAAAGTTGAAGACTGGTTAACTTTATGCAAATTAGCTATGACGCATTTGAGCTGCAAATGACCAGCAACCAATTGGAATGTAAATGTCCATCGCTTGTGTTGAACCCAGAGAACATCCTCAGGAACTTTTAGTTCCTTCCACACATTCGTTCCAACTTCAAAACAAGCAGCAAGCTGTCAAACTGATCTATGTTCAGCCTGAAGTAGCGCTGGAACCTCTCCCCATGCAGCCGCAGCTCCCACACCAGCCGATGATATTCCCTGTGCTGTTCACGGCCCCGAAGGATATCGTGAACCCAGACCTGACGGCGACTACATCCACGCAGGTACCACACTGCAGCACAATTCCATGTTGAATCGATACACAAGTGTGGACAAGTGCACGTACTTATACAATTTCTTTGTGTTCTGGAACGCTTGTTATTAGCGGGAATGCAATTTATTTGCTCTACTTACCACCAGTTTAACTAATCGCACTGTAGGCACTTGAACCCAAACCACTGACAATGTTTCCCCTAGGTTTACAGCTTTGGGGGTCGGGTAACAAATCAAAAATTTGCTCATATTCGATTCGGGTTTGGCCCACTTGACATGCTGCTGTGTTGTGCCACAGCCTATTCAAGTGCTGGAATTTGTTATTTATGTGACAATGCCAGAACGCAACACAGGCTGTGTGCGTTTAATGTTTAATGTCAGACCTATTAAGATTTTTTATTCTGTTTTCATTGTCAAAACGTGAAAGTTTCTGTACTCACGCAAATGCACAAAGTCACATTTCTGTGATCCAGCCAGTAACCTGCTTTGCGGCTCCTTTAAATTCAGAAGCATAATGGAAAGTTGAGAATTTGACGTCATGAGTGACTTGAGCTACTTTTGCTGCCACAAATATTTTACCAGCGGCACTGCCAGAGCGAATTCAGCTATTTTGCAGCTCTGGCAGCTTTTGGTGTCAACGTACAGATATATTGCATTCAAAGGATAGTGCACTCTGACGCCTCACTGTTTCAAACTTGTATTGCAATGGTAGCCACTGTGTACCAAAAAGCTATGAAAGCATTGATGAAATCATGTCATCCGATAGTTCATAGAGTATTCAGGCTCCTACACAAACACACATGACGCGAGTTGACAAACCCCCTCCTCACCATGCTGGCTGTGTTTACAACGTAGACTGTTGGGCCGGGTATAAATCGGGACAAACCAATCACGTCTTGTCTTTTGACAAGTGGCTTATATGCATGATCCTGCATTATGCATAAGAGTGGGACTTTGTTATGCTGCAGTAGTGCCGGGGTAGTAGCGAAGCGCCTCTTGCTTCTCTCCTTCGGCTTCTGAGTCACACAGCACTGGCCTGGCTCTCAACGAAAAGGCTGAAGGCGGGGCTGCATGTCCCTTGCTGGTGGATGTATTCTCAAGGTGGCAAAACGTTATGGAACCCCTCAGATGACTTACACGCACAATGTACAAACAAATCCGAATTCTTCTTTTATGGGAATAAGTCAGATTATTGGTGGAGGTAATAATACACCAATGATGACATATTTATGAATGCAGACAGTTGCCAATAAACAACTGAAAATGTTACACAATGTCCCTTTAACTATCACTTGTGTTTCATTTTGTATTCCAAAGTAACAAGGACACCAGTGAATGGTTTGGCACACGGTATGTTCATTACTATATAATATGATAGAATAGAAAAGAAGAACTTAATTCATTCCCAAAGGGAAATTCAACTGTCCAGCAGCTCATAAAAGACAAACAACAACAACAACCACATTTCCCCTCATCAACAACGCAGTGGTATTAAAATAGACATAAAATAAGTGCATAAGTACAAATTAAACATCAAATTAGAATTAAATTGAAATAAAATAAAACTGCCCATTCCACAGTCCAGTCCAGTTGTGGCTTATGTGATGTGTGTGATTTTGTGTGACTGGATTCAGGAGGTGTTAAACAGTCTTATTGCCATGGGGACAAAGGATCTGAAATGCTCTGTTCTGCAACACAGTGAGATGAGCCGACTGCTGCAGCTGTTCCTCTGTTCCTCCAGGAGGCTTTGGAGAGGGTGTCTGCTATTGTCCAGTATAGCTTTGCTTCTCCACCACAGTTCTTAGTGGGTCTAGTCTCCCTAGCACTGAGCCAGCTTTTTTAACCTGGTTGTCCAATCGCTTCGTGTTTTTGTCCATCAAGATGCCTCCCCAGCACACCGCAGCGTAGGAGAGTGCACTGGCCACCACCGTGTGATAGAACATGGTCAGCATCTCCACACTCACATCAAAGGACCTCAGTGTCCGCAGGAAAAACAGGGGACTCTGCCCCTTCCTGTAGAGGGCGTCAGTGTCAGAGGACCTGTCCAGCTTATCATTCAAGAGGACCCCGAGATATTTGTAAGTGTACACCATCTCAGTGTCTTCCCCCTTTATGGTTGGTGGGGTGACCTCATTCTTCTGAAATCCACCACCATCTCCTTGGTTTTGGCTGTGTTCAGATGGAGACAACACTTACTGCACCAGTCCCTGAAGGCATCCACAAGGTCCCTGAACTCCCACTCTTGATTGCTCTTGATACAAGCCACAATAGCTGTATCATCAGAGTGTTTTTGTATGTAGCAGGACTCTGAGTTGTACTTAAAGTCCGCAGTGTAGAGTGTGAACAGGAACGGTGCTAAAACAAACAGCACCAGTGCTGCTCCTGACCATCCTGGAGACACAGCTTCCAAGCCTGACATACTGTGGGCGCTCTGTCAGGTAGTCTGTTATTCAGGAGGTCTCGAAGCAATCTACTCCCATCCCCTCCAACTGGTCTCTTAGTATCCACCTTATTTTCAAACGCGGAAGTAAATATTGATGAACTTCCGTTTTTTGTGCGTGACTTCCAGTCAGCCGCTTTCCCTCATGCTTTCCCTTACTGGAGCTAACGGTGCAAGCTATTTTTTTTTTTTCAGTTTTCAGTTGTTTATGTTAGTCAATCAGTTAGTTAGTTAGTTAGTCTGTGTATTTTATATCGATAACTGTGCCTACATTTCTGTTATAAAAAAGTCAATCAAAAACTAGGAACCAAAAAAGCACAATCTATACTGAGTGAGACAAACTGCTTGTTCCCTGTCTCCAGCGTCCCAGCAGAAAACCTGCAGAACTGAATCAGCGAAAAAACACACCGTGCTATTTTACCGGCCAAAATGTGTTTTTACTGGCCACTGAGCTGTTCCCAATCACGACCTTAACTATAACAGATTTCCACTGAACAGAATAAAGCATGAAGATAATTGTTAATTGTCCCTGTTTTTGTGGTTTCACACCCACAATGTCGCCACATCTTTAATTTCTTCGTTTTTTTTAACTTCTTCTTCTTCATCGCTGTCTTCTTCTTTGTCTCCTTTTTTCTTCTTCTCTTGACTGAGCATAGGTATCCAAGACAACATGATACATTTTTAAATGTTGAATGACGGTGGACAGCGAGGGACAAATTTGAAATTCGAAACGCAATCAGTAGATCTGCTGTAGCTGTAAATTGTGTCTCTCTTACTGTTTGGCATTTATGTTGGAAGTTATGTAGCAGGGGTGGCAAACCAGTCAGAGACCAAGAGCCACAAAAATCACCGTGGTAGTACAAAGAGCCACATCATACATGTGTGCTTACAAACGCACTCCCTCTCTCACACAAACATGAAATGACATAAAATCAAAATCCAAACATTTCCAATTTTCAAAGCCATATTTATTTATCTCACACACAAATGAATAACCATGAATAGAGATACACAGAAACACAGTCTCTCCCTCTCATACGGTATTTCTCCATCCTCCCTCCACACCCACAGTCTCTCCCTCTCCCACTCTCTCCACACACACATCCACACAGTCTCTCCCACTCTCATACTCTCTCCAGATTAGTGTTGTCACAGTACCAAAATTGGGACCCACGGTACGATACCAGTGAAAGTATCACGGTTCTGAGTATCAGGATACCACAGCAAAAATGAGGCAGATGTGCCTTTTGTCATTTATAAAAAGATAAATCACTTTTCTATAATACGTCACTGATATTTCAATGGAATAAATTACTTATTGACTTATTCATACTTCAAAAACAGCATCAATAAGTGATTACCATAGGGGGGGATCAAAATAAAATAAATAAATAAAATAAAAATCAACCAGCCACCCTCCTCCCCTGACAAGTAAAGAGCAGTCCCTAAAGTGCGGTGAGGTTTGTGGACCGTTACCTGGCACAAGAGAGAAATGTGAACGGCTCGTTTCTCACTTTGGCTGTTATTGGCCAGCGCATGGACACTCACCCTCCTTTGATTGGACTTTTAACTTATCCCACAGTAGTGGCACCATATCATGTACTGTTGTGTTTAAGTAGCAGCCTACTGCGGTCTACTGTTGGTACCAGTATACCATGCAGCACTATTCCACACACATCCACACACAGTCTCTCCCTCTCTCATACTCTCTCCACACATACACACACACACACATACACACACACACACACACACACACACAAAGACACATTTCTTCCCTGACATTTTTTGTTGTGCAATATCGCCATAGTGCTGCAGTCCTGCATTCCTCCCGAACTCCACACCCTCTCACCTGCCCGTGTGCACTCCTCTCTCTCTCACTCGCTCCACTTAAGCCTCTTACATTTCTTAAAGGGCCATACGCACTCATAACAATAGATTGATTTTTTTTTGACGGAAGAGCCGTGCGCCGTTGGTTTTAATTAATGGATCGAAGAGCCGCACACTGATAGGCAAAGAGCCGCATGCAGCTCACGAGCCGCGGGTTGGCCACCCCTGTTATATAGCAAAGTCGGCATATTTCAGCAGCCTGCCAATGGCGTGTGACCTATTTATTTTACTCGCCAAAACATATTTTTACCCGCATTTGGCGAGTGGCGGGTGCCAATTTTAAACCCTGCGCGCTACACTTAACAGCCTCTCTACCTGAGCAGCTGAAGCTGCGGTTCGCACCCTCGTCACACAGACACACAGATGGTGCGTCTGCATGACAGCCAAACGTCTGCGCAGCTGTGAGAAATAAATATGTGAGGTATACGCTGCTTTTCTATCTTTTTTTTCCCTTTTCCTTGTTTCTTTCTTTCTTTCTTTCTTTCTTTCTGTCAGCGACATACACCCCTAACACAGGACGGGTTGTTTTTATTGACTGAGTTGATTATTAAGCCATAGTGATGCGCGGATCGGCTGTGATCACCCGAATCAGCATGTACGCGTCAACCATCCAGCTGTTACAACATGATTGCGCTAGCAAAGCAATTTTGTGTTGCTGTGTGTGGTATTTATTCAGTTTTGGGAAATCACACGTCTAGAAAGCATCAGTGGCTGCAGCTTACAGAGACAGCTAACAGCAGCAGCAATAAGCTAACATCAGGACGTCATCTGTTAAAAGCCTCCCGTTGTCTGATACGACATGAAACTACTCCAGTTAGCTCAATCATGTTGTAACTAAGACATCTGTGGAAAAAAAATATTTTTTTCACAGACTGTTTATTGAGTTTTGAGTTACAGACACCACTAATGGCTAACAGCTAACGGTTAGCCCAGCTAATCTACCATAACCATGTTATTAATTACAAACAAAACATGCACACAGAAATTGTAACGTTTGTTCGATCATTGTGTTTATTGACTTTACAAACACCAGATTAGTCTAAACGGTGATATAGTGACGTGAAAAATGTGATATATAGCTAAACTCAACAAGGTGAACAACAAGGCCTTTCCCATTTACACAGTGGTCAAGAGTGCTGGACCGGAAGTGTCGCACAAGAAAACGGAAGCTGGCTGCGTTCTGTTTCGCCTTCGTGTTTCCGTGAAAAATAAGGTGGATAGGGGGCTGGATAGTATTAAAAGCACTTGAAAAGTCAAGGAAAAGGATCCTCACACAATATCCCGGCTCCTCCGTGTAGGTGTAGACCCAAGGCAGCATGTAAAGAACCGCATCTTCCACTCCAATGTGCTCCTGAAAGGCAAACCGGAGGGGGTCCACAGCATCAGTGACCTCTGACCTCAGGAAACAGAGGACCAGTGGCTCCAGGGTCTTCATAATGTGTGATCTTAGGGCCACCGGTCGCTAGTCGTTTAACTCAGCTGGGCGCCTCACTATGGGCACGGGTACGAGACAAGATGTTTTTCCCTGCACCGGGACTTTGACTGTATATATAAATATGAAGAATAGTATATTATGGTGTTAAGTATTACAGTTTTTATTATTGCATTATTATTACACAAGAGGTAATGCCCGGACCACATTGTCCTTGTGAGCAGCATGCATGGATTGCTGAACCTCTTTGTATGTTTTTTTCGGCATCTGTGTTCATAGTTAGAGCAGCCATAATGCCCACCTTAGCTTTTATTTTGGATAAACAGTAGTTATAGCAGCAGGCAGCTCTGCAGCCAATTTTGGTGCATCCAACACTTTGGATGCATCAAGATACTTTATACCTTTCAAACAGTGCTGAGGTGCTGTAAGCTGCCTTAATGCTGCAGCCCCACTGCCTTAAAGCAATACTTAGGAACTTTCAGTTTTGGTTGATTTTGGCGGCACCGGTGGACCAAAGCGGTAGTGTTTTGCCTGAAGGAAGACCACATTTCCCATGAGGACCAGCGCATAGCGTCGTAAAATCCCTGGTCTCCCGGTCACCTGCAGTTAGTTTGGATACTACTACATTTCTGTTTCAAGTGTCTGTGCGAAGGATGAATAGCGATGAGGTAATGAATCTAATTGTGGCTAAACAATATCATATGACGATGCTGAAAATAAGAAACGTTTAACTTTGGTTTAGTACCTTATTCCCCACCCCCCCGGCCATTTATTTGAATAAATAAATGGCACAACAACACTGTATTACAGTGGTAGTAAATGAACGACAATGACAGTTGAAAAAATTACTGTGAATAAAAAAACAAAACAAAAGGGGAGTGTGATGCATGTACATGGATAAATAGAGCAGGATAAAAATAAACTATGACAGTTAAAATAAGAAACACTGAATAATCTGTGTGACAATGTTAGAAGTTATCTGGAGTCATCTGGAGAGTCATGCCGCTCTTCTTCCTCCACAACACTCAGAGAATGCTTGCTGCAGATAGAGTAGATTGTAAGATTCTGCCCTAGCGCCTTCTTCCAGGTTCTCCGGTTCTCCCCTGAGTCAAAACAGGAAATAGGACATGTTGAAAAATACTAAACGTTGCCCAAAACAAACAAATGCAGGCCCTGGGAAACACAAAGTACCTAACATGGTCCGACTCTTCTGTAAAGCTGGAAACTATAGGCTGTAGCAGTTGGAGGTGTTGCTTGTGGGGAGTAGACGTTACTTGCTTCTTTGATAGCTGTAGAGAAATAACATAAGAAATTTATATGGATCAAGAGTAATGCAAGAGAAACACAAAAGTATACACACTGGAAATAAAGGCACTATATAAACATCACACAATGTAATAAAATGCATCATCTATGTTATACTAGAGAATTATAAGATAAGAATAACAATAATTAGCAATACAACATCAAATATAAAAAGACAATAACATGAAAAAAATAAATATGGAACAACATCGTACACCTTACACAACATAATGTCCAATAGACACATAACAATCACAAAAATATCTTGTTATCAGACTGACTTGAAGATGTCAAGTTTACTGGCTAACTGAGATTGTAACCTTCAAAGTTAGGTGCTTGGTGCTACTGAAGTGAGCTACACACAGACCCTTCAGGACTGACTAAATAAACGTTACATGTAGAATTGTAAACATGCAACAATCCCTGTAGTTTTAGCTACACTCAGCACAAGGTGCTATTGATAAGCAGGACTATGAAAAGTCATAACTCAATGCATTGCACACGGGTTTTGTTTTACTGATTATTTAGAGCAAGCAACACGGGTTGACTTCTTTTGCAATCACTGTAGTCAACTCAACAAAAACACGACAAGAATCCCGTTTTTCTCTGCAACTATTACATAACAATCATCAGAAACTACTGTCACGTACATACAAACTGACATGATAACACTACAATGATTCAGTATGACTGATCTTTCCACAATAGGAACCTACATATTTTACTCAAACTCTATATTTGCGGTTTGTCATCGCATTGCTTTTTCTTTATACAGTACTTTTGAGTTTGTTGCGTGGCTGGTCGTGTCAGTGTGGAACTATTTATTGCTACCACGCATATTTCCGATAGCTAACAGCAGCATTATCATTTTGATTTGAGCATCGAAAGCTAACCTTACTTACTAGTCCAGCAGGAACAGAGCCAAGGCAGCATCGGTCGGAAATCCCTCCTCGTCTTTGAGCTCACGCCAGCGAGTGAAAGCCGGGCCAATGTTGATCCTTGACTGTCCTTTTATCCGGGTAGCCTCCATTTTTCTTTTTTTTTTGTCTCCTCAGACAAAACTTTTTGTTTCTTTGGTTGTTTGCAGCTTCTGCCATGATAGCAGTAATTGCGCGTAGGCGTTCGCATCGACTTCCGTCTTTGTAACGATTGGGGAAAGGGGGAAGTGACGTATGCCGTAAAGCAGTCAACACATTTGTAGTTTTTTGTGTGGCAGGGTTACTGCCACCCTCCTCGAAGTTGCTTAGTGCCAGTGAAAGCAATACAGACCCCCTCAGGCCATGACAGAGGTGTCATTCAACTAGTTGTAAGTCGATGTATCATCACAAAAGTTATGAAAATATTTTATGAAGGTTGAAAAGTTACTTAGTGTTGGTTTAAGCTAACCTTGCTGGCAATGTCAACACTAATTGAGGTAGTTTTTTCATTGACATCCAAGCCTAAATAGGACTTAATTTTTGTTGCTATAGCATAACCTTAAGCTGCAAAATAGGCTGGTATTGGAAGACCATTTTTGTGTGTTTTTTATGTTATATACTGTGTCTCTCACCCTGCAGCATGGCTGAACAGGACTCCTTGTCCCTCCCAGAGAGCTCATGCCCTGCCTTAGGTCCCACCACAGCTCCCACCTCAGCACAGCAGCAGAGAGTATCCATTCATAAGCCCTTTACCCAGTCCCGGTTACCTCCCGACCTGCCCATGCACCCAGCCCCTCGCCACATCACGGAAGAGGAGTTAAAGGTGCTTGAAGGTTGCTTACATCGCTGGAGGAGTGAAGTGGAAAATGACACCCGTGGTAGGTCTGCCTGCCTCCTGTTTGCAGCCCTTTATTCTAGTCTCTGTTCTGGTTCCCTCAGCATAATTTACCTGTCCATTACTTTCTCTGTAATATTCTAGAAGTAAACATTAGATTCACACTCCCTAATAGATTGTATACGATGTTCTTCTCACCAGATCTGCAGGGAAGTATAACCAGAATTCACAGAACCATTGAGCTAATGTACTCTGACAAATCTATGATGCAGGTGAGCCACATTTTCTTTTATCAGGCATTTCAATACAAAAAGCAATTGCTCCATTTGTTAATAAACATTTGAAATTTTCTTTGTGTTGTTTCAGGTCCCATACCGGCTTCATGCAGTTCTTGTCCATGAAGGCCAGGCCAATGCAGGCCACTACTGGGCTTACATCTATGACCCACATCAGCGTTACTGGATGAAGTACAACGACATCTCTGTCACCAAGTCATCCTGGGAGGAACTGGTCAGAGACTCGTTTGGAGGCTACCGCAATGCTAGTGCCTACTGTCTCATGTATATCAACGACAAGAAGCCCTTTCTCATAGAAGGTACACATTAGGGCTGTCAAAATTGCTCAAAAATGACGTTTGAATATTTCTTCTAAAAATAACTCATAGTTTGAACCATTCAAATTTATTTTATTTTTTCTCGTATTATGTCCACAAGAGGGCAAACTAATACAAGGAAACATAGTTGTATATGTATTAATACAAGGAAACATAACTACTTGTAGGTATTTTTATTTATTTATTTATTTTAAAGATTATTTTTGTGGGCTTTTGCCTTTAATGACAGGACAGAGAGTGAAATGGGGAGACAGAGAGAGAGTGGGGACTGACATGCAGCAAAGGGCCGCGAGTCGGATTCGAGCCCGCAGCTGCTGCAGCGAGACAATGGGCCTCATTCACAAACAGTGCGTATGCACAAATCTGCGCTTAAACTGTGCGTACGATCGTTTGACGCACAAATCCAGGATTCATCAATATTTTCTTACCCAAATTTGTTCTTACTCTGCGAACAAATTTAGAACTGCCTCAGACCATGCGTACGCACAAATGAGGAAGACCGAACTGACTTAGAAAATGCAAACACATACCTTTTAAGTACATGCAGAGCCTATAAAACCACATTCATGAAAAAGAGATTTAATTAACATTTTTTAAAATCATTAATTTACTAATATATTGGCCAAATGGATTAAATTACCATGAAATTGACACACGTTCACCCTCATCATTGTGACAATTAAAATATTAACAATAACATGAACAGAAAAAACTATCACTCCATCAACGTGCAGATGATCTGTAATGCCGACTGCCATATCCTTAAGGCTGTGGCCCGCTGGCCAGGAGGCACCCACGACTCATTTACTTCGCAAAACAGTACAGTGGGAATGCGTTTGGAGGCAGGGGCTGTGAGAAGTGGATGGCTTGTTGGTGAGCATCTTTTGTTCTAGTCTTTTATTTCAGTTGTTTTAAGTTAATATTTTCAGTATTTAAGTCTATTCCGTTAATGCTAAAATGTTATATTGTTTAGGTGACCGGGCATATGGCCTTAAAACATGGCTGATGACACCATACGCAAACCCTGAAACCCCTCAAGAGGTGCGCTATAATAACATACATGCCCACACACGCGCCATAGAGCGCACTTTTGGCGTGCTTAAGGGCCGTTGGATGTGTTTGGATCAGTTACGGCGGGTGGCAAACTACTTTATACACCTGAGAAGGTGTGCAAGATCATCCTGGCATGCTGTGTCCTCCACAATCTTGCAACGACCCATGGCATTCCTGTAAGACTCGGCGCCATCGCTTCTAACAAACTGTGAAATTTACTACTTTTCTCCTTGCGTAACCGCTTCCTTCATTCATGAATCAACTCTAGGCAAGCAGTTTCCTTATGTGGAGAAATGGGGGCATGGTAGTATGCTGATTGCAGATCGCAGACACGCGCCTGTCAATTTAGAATGGTTCTGATTTACTAATATACGCACGGTGGTGAGAACAAGTACTTATTTTTGCGGAGAGTAAGAACATTTCTGCGCAGTTATTAGTGAATGAGGCCCATTGCCTCTGTACATGGGGCGCTGGCACTATCCACTACGCTACCGACGCCCCAGGTATTTTTATTTCAACATAAACGTCTTTGAAAACATTTACATACCTACAAATTAAAACACATAAAACAGTTATCTATAATATTACGTTATAAACGACCGCGGACCTCTCACTGGCCCCCCCTGTCTGACCTGTCATGCAGTGCATTCAGTGCAGCGGCCCAGGCCAACGCCCACTCGTAAAGAGGACAGCTGCGGTGGTGTTTTGTTTTTTTCTTCTCCACAATCAAATATCAATTTTCACATTCGAAGGTCCTTTTTTTTTTCAAATTAGAATTTAAATTCGAATTTAGAATATTCGATAACAGCCCTAGTACATATGGACCAAGGTTTAACCAATAGTAGAGTTCTTATGTATCTTCGGTGCAAAATTGACTCCTCATTAAGTCCTGCCTCTCAAACGCAGACTGGCCAATCATAGCATAACATGGCTGTGCTCCATACTCTAAAGCAATTGTTTCAGATTTTCTTCATTTTCTGGCTGGGTTTGTTGATTTTGAGAAACATTGTGCATGGGGCACATTGTGGTTTAATGACACTTGTTAGCTGTGGAGGTTGGAAGGAGATAGACGTTTCTTTGCCATTCCAAAACCAAAAGCAAAGACTGAAAAGTGTAAGGATAGCTAGCTAGCTAGCTAGCTAGGCAGCTACTGAAGCCCTAAAGCCTACTGAATGTATATGCATACTACTTTTGCTTTTAATTGATTATAACAGTGAATAATGACCTACCTGCCCTACTCGAAACAGTGAAGGGAAGCAGGGAAACTTTGTTGATATTCAGCCCACTGTGTTATTGCAGTATTTGCAGACGAACATTGTTTTGCTCCCTACTCGTTCAGCAGCAGAGATCATCTGTAGCCCATAGTTGGGCTTTAGCTTCTAACTATCATAACCTTTTTAACCTGTTTTTTTGCGACTGAGTCAATTTGACAATCTGGATATATCCTTCAAATTTATATTGTAGACCCTGATTCTCTCTGGGAAACAAATCCTAAAAATTGATGATATTTCTTCAAGGAGTGCAGTTAATGACAGTTTGGACTTCATACTCGCTCTGACAGCTTAATGTACTGCCACAGCGGGGTGGGGTGGGGCTTAGCGAATGGTCAATCGTGTAAGAGATTGTTTTGTCTGTTTATTGATTTAGTCATTTTTCTCAAAAACATATCTTGGACTTGGCTACATTTAGAGGCCAAAAGATAACATCTGCTACTGATTTGTGTGATGGACTAATCCAGTCATGGCATCATAGATAAAGAAAGGCTATTGTTTCTTCTGCTTGTTCTGTCACTTGTGTTACATTCCTTCACTGGTAATCACATACTCTTATAACTCCTTAACTAATACAACTGTGGAGTAGGGCTGGGCGGTACGACCCAAAATTCATATCACGGTATAAACTGAATCCCTTCACGGTAACGGTATATATCACGGTATAAATGTCGCGGTGTAAAACTTATAATGGAAGTAGGGCTGGATGGTATGGCCTAAAATCATTATCACGGTATTATTTTGGGGGATGCGGTAATGGTATGATATCGCGGTATCGTCTTCTCTCTTTTTTTTTTACACCTTAAATAAAACAATTTAAAAAGCCATACAAGTCTAGGATAGAAACTATGTACTGTCAGAAGTAAAACGGTTGCTAATCCATCTATCATTGTGTATAAAACGTTATATAGTATGTATAAACGTTAGAGAGAAGAGGAGGGCCGGGGGCTCCCGGGCCCCCTTCTCCCGCGGGCCTGGGTTTGGTGAGGTCGGCCAGGCCACCTCCATCACGTAGCGAGGAAGGTGCGTGAGGCCGGCTGGCCACCGGGCCCCGTTCTACCGCCGAGTACGGCGGTATGAAGGTAACGTTAATCACAAAAGGAGCGGCTCTTGTTTACTGCGGTAATTACCGTCACCGCGAATATGCTTTGTCTTGAGATGGTAAAATAATTTGCTTGTGTTACCTTTGTTTGCTGTCACTGTCACTCGACACTTCTTGCAAATTACGTTTTTCTGCTCACTATCCGACCGTTTAAAGCCAAACCAAGTCCAAATCACGGACGTAGCACCGTTTTTTTAACCGAACTCCTCTTGGTCCGCTGTCTCTGTCATTTTCACACTGAGGCAGGTGCGATGACGTCATTGACGATAGGACAGTAGAGCGCAAATCTCTACCGTGGGCCAAATTTATATCATTTCCACCGTCTAGCGCATATACCGCGCAGCCCTACTGTGGAACTAACCAGCAATTATTAAAATGATAATCTTACTATATAATGACAAAAACTCTGTCTGTGGGTGTGTCTGTTCCACGTTTTTCTCCTCACTGACTAGGTCTATCCATGTGAAATTTGGCACAGTGGTAGAGAGAGGGTCATGGGAGGATGCAAATTAGGGATGCACCGAATATTCGGTAACCGAATATATTCGGCCGAATATTGCAAAAAAACACACATTTGGTATTCGGTGGAATAAGTTAAAAGCAAGGCCGAATAATAGCGGCGTGTTTTGATAACGCAATCAAACAGCGTGCCGTGACGGGCGGAGTAAAATGTTGTCAGTGTGGCGATCCGTCCATCACTGCACTTCCATTTGTGACTAAAAATAGTTTTGAGCGAGCAAAATAGGCTTAAATCATTAAGCATGCTGTGCGAGCAGCTTACAGATTTCAACCACTCGCAGAAACGATAGGCGAATCCCACTGGTTGTGGGTTGAACGGGGGTCACAGACACAGGCAATAATGTATTCCTGTCAAATACGGCGGCCATCCACTTACCGCGACGGAGAAGTCGGCTCCATTAATATCCTCTTCTTGGTGTCATGACTGCCCAAAAGTACCTGAACAGCTGAGCCAGCCGAACACAGGTATGTGGCGTGTCAGAGGAAAAACTAGCCCGTTCACATTTCTGTCACTGTGGCATGTAACGGCCCACAAACCTCACCACACAGGGACTGTTCTTTACTTATGGAGGGACTGCACTTTACTTGTCAGGGGAGGAGGATGTCTGGTTGATTCTTATTTTATTTATTTATTTTATTTTGACCCCCCCCCCATGTTAATCACTTATTGATGCTGTTTTGAAGTATGAATAAGTCACTAAGTAATTTATTGCATTGAAATATCATTGATGTATTATAGAAAAGTGATTTATCTTTTTATAAATGACAAAAGGCACATCTGCCTAATTTTCACTGTGGTATCGTGATACTACTCAGAACTGTGATATTTTCATTGGTATCGTACAATGGTCCCAATTTTGGTACCGTGACAACACTAATCTGGAGGGGGTTCACCTGCAAAAAACAATGAAAAACTAAACAACGATATTCGGTATTTGGTACTTGGTATTCAGCCAAGCGTTTAATATTATTCGGCTTCGGCCCCAAATTTTCATTTTGGCGCATCCCTAATGCAAATGAAGCAATATTATATCAATTGGCCAAAAGGGGGTGCTATAGCAACCGATTGAAATTGCAAATGTTGAATGGGCATATTTCATGCTCTGTAATTCGTGGAGACATGAAGCTTTGCACAGAGATGCCTCTTCTCATGAGGAACAAATTTGCCTCAAGAGCCCATAAATTCCAGTTACACAGATTTTCCGCCATTTTGAATTTTTTGAAAAACACTTAAAATCGATCTCTTCCTAGGAAGTTTGACCGATCTGCATGAAACTCGGTGAACATGATCTAGGGACCAAAATCTAAAGGTCCCTCTTGGCAAAAGTTGGAAAACTTACTAAAACTGAGCTTCTGTAACGCAATGAATATTGTGGAGGGCGTGGCTCATCACACGAAGGTATATAATATATATATATATATATAATAATATAATATAATATATATCTCAAGGGTTTCACTGATCACCACGCAACTTTGTAGGCATATGACCACACATAATCTGAGGGGACCCCTCCACTATTGACCCGATTAAACAAAATGGGGGCGTTAGAGAGCAAATTTCTTATCTAGGCCGAACTGCCATATCAATTTTTATTAAACGTGGTATATATGTAGAACAGGTGACTGGAGAAATTTAACTAATTGGCAACTGGGTGGCGCTATAACAACAGAAAATGCTTAAAAATGGCTAAAATGCGACCGAACGCTGTGACCGAATGTTTGTTTGTTTTTTTCTAATTTTTGGTATGACTAAATCATGGTATGGTATGCTGTACATAATCACAGAAACTGTCAGTGTGTCATTCTGTCTGTCCCACGTTTTTCTACTCACTGATGTGGTCAATCTATGTGAAGCTGCACATAGGCATTGAGGATTGGCATAGGTAGAACGTGACAAAGCTACCAATGGGTATGGACTAATATTGAATTATTTGATTTAAAATATGAAATATGACCACTGCTGCTGTTTTTGTTTTTTTGTTTGTTTTTTTTCGCTCTAGCTCTTTAGAAACTACGGTTATATTATTTGGTGCCACGGACGCTTCATATCTAGGCCTGTAGAACAGGTCTATACCTTGTCTTTTTATTAAACAGACTAAATCGCCTTATGTTATTTATCTGATTTACACAACGGCATGTCATTTCTGTCTCTACGTGGTTGCATGTTTATAATTCTCCACTGCTCTCTGTATTGCGCACAGCGGAGTTTCGCCCCGTTTGGGCACACACACACACACACACACACACAGGTGATCACACTAGAGCGCGGCTCGGGCCACATTTTCAATTATAACGAGCCCGGCCTGAACCTGCACCACAGCACAAAGGAGCGTAGCTGGTGTTGTGTTCAGGCGTCGTCACGTAAATAACAGCACTTGAATAGGCCATAGCACAACACAGCACCATGTCAAGTGGGCTGAACCCGAGCAAAATTTTTGATTTGTTTTCTGCCCCCATCCGTAGTTCAGTGCCTCTGGGACAGGCCCATTTGTGGCAACCTTCAGGCAGGCAGCTAGGAGCCTGTTGCGTAGATCAGTTTTGACCTGGAATGGAAAGTAACTACCATGAGCCAAATAAGAAAGAGTTGTCTTAAATACAGCCACACAATTCTCTACTGATGTTTTCCAGGTGTTTCTAAGAATGCTTCACGAAGTCAATGTCAGTATTCCTCAGTATTCCGCTAACTCAAGCTCACGCTAGCGCTAGGAGAGCGACGTCTGTTGTGAGGCCAGGGGGTGGGGGGTGGGGGGGGATTCTTAGTAGGCACTCCAGCCGGTGCTACAGAGTGACATTCATTCACCGTAGACATTTTATATCTGGCTGATTTTTGGAGACTGTGGCAGGGCAAATTAGACTATGGCGGGCCGCCATAGTCTCTTCAATGTAAGGGAAACACTGCACATATTTCCCAGTCTGTTGTTGCTCCAGAATCTGTGTATATTTACAACAGAAAATAAAATTCAGTTTGCACATGAAATATCTGAAATATCTAATATCTCTGTACTGTATTCAATTGAAATAAGTCCAGAAAGATATGCATATCATTGCATTCTGTTTTTATTTATGTTTCACAGCGTCCCAAGTTGTATGTTTAGTATTTCAACATTCTCTAATTCATATATATATTTTTTTACGTTTCTTTACATCACCACATTTCTCCTTCAAATGGCTTTATTTGTTCAAGTGTCTAGCAAAAAACTACATTTTAAAAGATTACATTTAACACATTGCGATATACATTATGATTTATCGTTGTCCAACACTCATTTTTACTGAATAGAACTTGAACACGTCTTATTGGAACACAGTGCAACCTCCATTACCTGTTAGCTGCGGGCACCAGCTGCTAACAGCTTTAACTGGTATGTTAGCTTTAACAGGAAAACAGTAGGATGCGTCTCCTAGTGTTTGGATAGTGAGTTTGCATCCTCTCGTCCCAACAGCAATCTGGAGAAGATCTCTGTTCATTCCAAACACATTTTATTTTCATTTTTCATTTTTCTGTCTCAAGCCTGCTTTTTATACTGCGTAAAACTGATGTGACACAACAGAAACATATCAGCCACTGCCATCGGAAAATGTTCTGTCGTATGATTTGCTGAAATGCAGACAGCGGTCAACAAGGTGAATGGCCGATCCTGATGTTGAGCCGATAAATCAGTGCATCCCAGTTATGACATGTTTATGTTTTCTTGTGTTCTAAGTGCAGCACTGAAAATAAATAGTAATAACATTCTTTTGACAGAGTTTATACAAAACACACATTTAATAAGCTGTCCTGTTTTTCAGCAGACCAGATCATGATCATTGTGTGTCTCTGTTGTTTGTGCAGAGGAGTTTGATAAGGAAACGGGACAGATACTCAGTGGCATGGACAAACTGCCTCCAGACCTAAAGCAGTACGTAAAGGAGGATAATGAGCTGTTTGACAAGGAGATTGAGGAATGGGATGCCCTGCAGGCCTGCAAGACCCAGCAGGAGAAGCTGGCCCTGGCCACAGCAGCCACAGCAGCCTCAGCAGCATCCAGCACCTCCCCTTCTTCCTGTTTTCCTCAACCCATTAGTATTGAGTCCAGCACTCCAGACAACACAGGTGAGGGTCGCTACACTCTGAATACAGAGTAGAGACACAACCCTAACTCCCTTTGGCATGTTATAGTATATAATATTGTCTACAATATATACACAATATCACAGGGAAGGTCTCGGCTAAAAATTGCTGGCTACAGGAAAGTGATCTTAGATGTTTGTCGTTCAGCCCACAGCAATCAAATGTATCTCTGTTGAAATATGGTGGACACATGGTATGGTGCCTGGCTAAATTAAAGGGACAGTGCACCCAAAAATGAAAATTCGGCCATTATCTACTCACCCATATGCTGAGGGGGGCTCAGGTGAAGTTTGGGAGATATTTTGTGATTTCAATTATGTGTTTTTGGACGTTTGAATCTGGGGCACCGTAAGCCTCCATTCGGTGCAGTTGTGTTGCTACCTCCTTTCCCTTGGATCTCTGCAAATGATGTGAGGACTCTAATATTTCACCTGAGCCTCCCTCTGCATATGGGTGAGTAGATAATGGCTGAATTTGCATTTTTGGGTGCACTATCCCTTTAAGCAATGAACACTATCTTTTATTGGGTTATACGTCAACCAAACATGTAATGGAACTCACCTGATACTTAAATTAATGTGGCTGTGTTGTTATTATTGAAACTAAAATTGAATCTGTGCACCTGTGTAGGAGCAATACCTTTTTGAGAATGTTTGTACTCGTAATAAGGTTTGGGTCACCACCCTCTTAATGAGGGAAGCGACAAATCAAATGAATACCTCCGTAAACCAATCATTAATTCGTCAGCACGCTTTTCAATAATGAATCAATCTCAATATCTGGGTTATGAATTCTCCATACAGGGATCTTAGTTCCTGTTCAAAAGAAATATACGCAGACAAGGACTTGGCGTTAAATGCAGATTTATTTAAGCTAAATGTGTAACAACATATATACATATATACATACATACATACTCACTATCGCCAAACTAAATAACTCACAAGAGTGTCACCTCTCATTTCAATCCATATATATATATATGGATTATTTAGTTTGGCGATAGTGAGAGAGTATGTGGCTATAGATAAATTGGGAATGTAGGGATGTCCTTCACCTAAGGAAGTCTTAACTTATGATTAAGATAATTAAACTTCCTATTCGACATCAGCTCTTTTACCATAAAGCGACGGGCTGGAGTTAGAGAAATTCTTTTCCTACTTTCTTAGCAACGTTGATTCAGGCGGACGTTTCTTTCCGAGGACCCCCTGACTATCGCTTTGGCCCTCAATGTTGGTTCTTTTAAGCTGCAGAAAGTCTCTGGGTTTGGCAACAGAACCACTGTGACAAGTGGCTGGCAGCCACTGGCTCCAATGAATCTGGTGTGAGGAGGATGGTTGAACAGGCTCTTGTCTACTTTGTTATGATTACTCACTTATAATAAAGTTGAAAACAATCTCGTTGGTTGTTCGCTCTTGTTATCAAAATTACTATTAACGCGCATCAAAATGTTAAAATTGGCTGGCTTCGTCACTTCAAGTATAATGTTACTGAAGGCACTGGAGGTAAAAGAAAAACTGGATAAGTTAAAATAACTTTGGTTATGAACAAGAAGACATATACATAAGATAACGGCAAAAGCTAGTGGACAAAAACGAAAAAGGCAAAAAAAAAAAGGACGAAGAGTACGGAAAATGAAATTGACGAGATTAAAAGATGAAAAAAAGAGCAAGAGGACAAGAACAAGAGAAAGAGAGAGACGTGCTGCGCTCACTTGTTTTTATCTGGCCAAAGTGGGCGAGTTTGTTAAGGCGATCTCTTTTGTTGTAAATAGGTGTATCATTTTATTTTGGAGGGAACTTAATGCTTTTGATTATACGAGATCATATACATGTTACGCGTGATAGACACGTACTTCCCATTATGGTCAAAATCGGTTCTTAACATCTAATTAATATTAATACAGTTATTACACTGCGTGTATCAGCAAAGTACACGTATAAGCTGCTTCAAATACACACACTCTCAACTGACCTATAGTTATAATGTAAAATGAAGAAACATAATGAGGAAGCACATATTCATAAAAACAGGGTGATTAATAAAACCCAACTATATTTTAATTCTAAATATAATATGGAATTCTTTCGGGGAACTCTCCTTAACTCCGCCACAAGATGGCAGTATGGTTCAGTGTTAAATGAGGGTTTAAAAGAAAAGTGAATTTACAACTCATTAATCTTTTGTTTTACAGGATTAAAGAAAAATATTCAGCTACCAAACATGGATTATGCACATGTACAAGGTTAGGAAATGAAGATGCAAACAAGAAGGAAACAAATGTATAATTTCACTTGTAAGAGACACTGTTACAACAGAGACTTGGTTTGGTGTTCAGGAACGCATATCTAAGTTAGGACATTAACATCTGTTCAGTCTCCTCTTCACCTCGTTGTGGATGAGCTGGTGTGATTTCCCGGGTGGTGCGAGGGGACATCATGGGATGTACTTAGAAAGCATTGTCTTAAGATCCTAGCCGGGCGGTTAATCAAACCAAGTTGCCCCTAGGCTGGATCCCTTTTATGAGTTAATGACATCAGGAGCCTTGAAGGATCTAAAGTGAACTTTTTACCCCCCTTTTGGCACTCGGACTTCTGGAGGGAGCATCCCTCATGACCAGGGTAATCTCGGGGGCAGGGTAATAAACATTTGGCCCTCCTTGTGGTTCCTCATTGTCTATTGCAGTCCAGTCTGGAGAGTTTAGAATACTGGTGTCCCTACATCTGTCTAAAATGTAATTATGGATATTGGTAAATGTTATGGGTAATTTCTAAAATCGTGATCACACTAATACAGAAACATTTACACCTAGTGCATATTGGCATTTGTGTGTGAAAAGAAAAGTTTTGAAAGTAAAGGCCTGTGCATTTTTGTGTTTTGGTGTTGTTGCCCTCCTGCAGTACCCCAGCAGGACCCAGAGTACATGGAGCAGCCATCACCCACAAATGACTCCAAGCACCTGCAGGAGGACACCCAGAGGGCCATCTCCAGGGCTGCTGCTGAACAAGACGAGAGAAGCCCCGAGGCATTGTTAAATGCTGTATGTAAAACATGCCACTCTCACACCTCTCATTGTCACCCAACATGTGTCTTCTGTCTTTCGTACATGTCTGTTTGTATAATAATCAACAAGATTAAGTGTTGTGTATCCACTAGTTTTTATTTGGTCTTATTTTATTTCATTTCATCCAGTCATATTTTTTCCTTGTGACTAACTAAACTCAGAGAACACCATTTAGAGTAATTGTTTGCTTAGGGTCTTATTACATTTATTAAATGCGGTCATTCTTTGTAGTCATTTTTGGCTTCTAAAAAGTAATATTTAAAGAGGTATTCCACTGCTTGAATGATGGTCTTTCAATAAAAGTGGGTTATCTATGCAGTAGAAAGACACAAACACTTTTGAAACTGGTGCTACATGACCAAAGAAAACAGAAAGGAAAGGACTGAGGCATTTGCGTTTGCTCAAGAGGTAGAAAACCTACAACTACTAAAATGTACTGATGCACAGGACCAATAAACGCTACCACTGGTGAGTGACATAATGCAAGCTTGTCCGTTTGACACAATGGCGGCAGGCTGGTAACAACAATCTTGTTTTAGAGTTAAACTGTAGAGTAGAGTAGTGTACAGATAAAACGTGTTTCTGAAAACATTTGATTGATTGGTCAATCAACAAAATTCTGCGGTGTTTATTATCATCGCTGCCCTGCTGCTCCGTTGCTAGGGACGCCATAGCATGAGAGGCATCAAAATCAGTTAACGTTAGTCCACACGGGCCAAATAGAATCGGAGTGGAAACGGAAATGCACCTACTGAATGTATACACATGCTGCTTTTGCTTTTTTAATGATTATAACAGTGAAAAAAAGGCCAACCCTGCTGTAAGGCTACAGGAACCAGCGAAGGGAAGCAGGGAAACTTTGCTCATATTCAACCAGCTGTGTGTCAACGCAGTGGCCCTCATTTATCAAACGAGCGTAGAAACAGGTGCAGATCTGTGCGCAGGATTCATCTTACGATAGGACACACGTGTGATTCATGAAACGTTCGTATCTGACCAGTCCCAGCGTACGAATGATCAGGCCTTGATAAATGCGGCGGCTAAAATCGATCGTCATTAGCATGTTACGCCCTCAAATATTCGTGGTTCAGAAGCCTCGCCCTGTGAGGTCGCAACATGGAGAAGAGAAATATTGCAAAGAGAGAGAAACTTTTCTGAGCTGGAAATCGGCACCCTCACGTCTGAAGTGGAGGTAAATAAATACGTGCTTTTTGGAAGTTTAAAAACTGGCATTAAAGGAGCTCATAAAAACGCTGTCTGGAAGAAGATCACGGAGGCAGTCAACAGCGTCGCCGTTGACAAACGGAATCCGGCTAAGGCTTGAATAAAATTCTCAATAAATAGCCTATAATCTAATGATGATAATTAAAAAAAATCTTTTATTCATCCATAGCTTAATAGCCAATGCCTAGTAGTTGATCAAGTCAGAATTCTTTACGTTTAATGAAGAAAAAGTGGTAAGACTTAAAGCTGCCAACAGAAAGCCAACAGGCAGACTGGAGGAGGCCAACCGGACCAGAATTAACTAGAATCTAAAGAAAAAAAAACTGAATAAAATGTTTAAATGACTAAATGTTGTCCATTGTCTGTATTGAGTATCCCTGTACCCTAATAGGCTATACTTGCATCACATTACTGATTAAATAGGCCTACTGTAGAGCACTTACACAACGTTCAGGTATACTTTACATTTTAGAAGCGATGAATGAGGTCCTGTCTCCTCTGTATAGCCCCCGTGGAGGCTGTGCTGGCCACGGTTCCCTGGGCATTGGTTCATCTGGCTGCGCCGGCACATCAAACAGCACTCCATTGTCTAAAGCAATACTGTGCAAAACTGCACAGGCCAAAATGATGTCGCACACCTTTTCTGGGTATACAGCAGCGTTCCCCCCGCTGGTCCAAGACAGAGCCACCTGCCCTTGAGTAACCCAAAGCAGCGCTCCACCGTGAACTGTGTGCATGTGTGCGCACTATTAAGCCTGCGCTCCTGCTCTGTGGCAGGGTTTGCAGCGGGGTTATAAGGTATTGAGGGGATAACCTTTGTCACATAGAATAAGAACCATACCAAAATGTTGTCATTTAATAGCCTACTTTATTTAGATTTATTTAAGGCAGTTTACTTATCGAGGAGATGACTCCGGCTCTGCAGTGCACCTTCCCGTAGCCGCACACCCACGCTACTGTTAAGGAATATAAATGAGTCGGGTAGAGGTGTATACAAGACAGAAAAATTGTGCCATTCGGGTTCTGAAAAGGAATATTCCACCCCTGTGCACCCGATTAGATTTTCTTTCGGGTTTGCTGTTTTCATTTGGGTTGAGGTGTTTACAAGGAGCATTTCTAATCGGGTTAGGCTTCCAACCCGAATGCAAAAGGAATACAGGGCTCCCTGTAACCGATTGTGCGACATGGATTTAATAAACTTGGGTGTGACATTAAGATGGATGCAGACTGTACGATGAGAGCACATACTGAATCTGACGTTTTGCCTCTATGGCAAACTGCTCTTTGTTTGTTTGTTTGGGTTTAGGGCCAGTGCGTCATTTCATGCTGCAATTGCTGTTTGTTGGTTTGTAGATGTAGGTGGTAACAGCAGTCACACAGTGAGAGTCATCACAAATTTCTGTCTCTCATTGTGCAAAGCAGAACGTTTTAGAGCCATGACTGAAGATATCGCCATGTTTGTGAGAGAGAGGCAGGTCTTTCTCTTGACACACTTCTTTACTCTTTGTGTCCATAGTCCAGCCAGCTTTATGGTTTTTTTTTCTGTAGAGTTGGTGAGGACCAAACCACAGCTAAAAAGAAGACATTATTGGACATACATTCACCAGTTGGTTAGAAACATGAATTCAAATAAATTTTAATTTCACTCTGTAACTGCTGCCTGTGTAAAGAAGGTTGCCATGGTAATGCAGTCTGTCACTGTATATGTTCACCTTGTTTCCACTTCCCCCAAGTGGCCAAATAATTAAGTTAAATGCAGGTTGGAAGGATAGATTCATGGTTACAGTTTTTCTGCTAAGCTGCTGTGAATTCATTTCTCAGTAAAAAAAATACTACAACTTAACACAGCCCAATGACATCTCTTGTTAGCACCAGCAGAGCCTAACAATGCATTTTGGCACAGAAGGAGAACTTAGAGTGTTTTGCCCTTTGTTACACTGGAACTGCACTACAGAGGGATTTTCTCACAGCCAGTATGGAGAGGAGGAACATTTAGAGCAACTAAAAAACTGTCATTGTACATACGGACATGAAAGTGTTGTTTTAAGACATGTTTGAACTAATTTAAACCTGTCCTCTAATCCCTGTGCCATGCTTATTCAAGTTTCCAATTCCATGTCCATAAGTGTGCCCAGTAAATGTGAACAAGGATTGAAAATTATTTGATCTGTCATTGATTTCAGTGTTTTTTCTCGTCTACATGGAATGTTCTTTGCTTTTCCATCAGTACTCCGTCCTTCCTTTTTCATCTGTCCCATTTCCTTTACAGTCTCTTCCCCCTCCCTCCTCCCCTCAGCCTGAGGTCCAGGTGAGCACCCCCTACACCCCTCCTACTGACCTAGTCACAGAGGATGAGTCCGCTGGACAGCGCACAGTGGAGGTGGCCATTCCTAATGTGGGGACCTTTGTCATTGAGTCAGAGGAGGGGGGGTATGATGATGAGGTAGCTCTCGCCCAGAAAACTCTTCTCTTCTTTTTTGTGCTGAGAAGTCTATGCCTGTTTGATATATGGACTGAGAGCACCATTAGTCATTCAAGTGGCTCTACCGAAGGTTTTTCACACCTGAGAAAGTCTGACCCTTTACACCAACAGAGTTCAGGATTGGCTTGAGGCTGAAAATGCAGCGCAGTAAGACTGATGCCTTTGTTTACCTTTTTGTATTACTCTTGTGTGAAAAGTCTCTTATTTAGCTAGTCTGTATCTTGGCACAATGGCAGGCTGGCCTTTTGCGGAAAGCTAAGGTCTGCTTCATCACACAAGTCCCTAAAGACAAGAACCCACTGATCTCATGTTCACCTGTGAATGAAGCCAAATGCACCCATAGGGGATGTTAATTTTAGTTTTCACAGATTTCATGCAGTTTTCCTGGAATGCTAGATTGTTTTTGTTTTTGAGGTTGGCTGGATATCAGTAGTAGTTGTTGGACAGTATGTTCTGAGTCCATTGCTGCTGTTCGCTATGTGTCTCACACAGCTGTTATATGGCTGCCATGGTTTTCACACATTATCCTTGTAAGGATTGTGCATTGTGCCATTAAACTGACTGGCTGTGTCACTCTAACCAATGCATGAAGTGCTGAGTGATGTCTGGCATGCCCTCACTACGGTACGCTTTATTCTTGTGCCTCAGAGAACGTAACGTAGTGGTTGACCTTGCTCAGTTGGTCACAAGGTCCTGTTGTTTTGTTTGACATGGTTCCTGCTTCCTGGGCAGGCAATGATGACACCCAACATGCAGGGTATAATTATGGCCATTGACAAAGCCAGGAGCGTGTATGAAAAGAATGGGCCTGAGGCAGCCTTTTTTAAGGTACACACTGTCTCTCCTACCTCTCCTCACTCCACATTCACTCACTCCACCTCAGTCCTCCTTCTGTTTTATCTGTGTCTCTTTCTTAGTCTTCTCTTGTGTACTTTCTTACAGTGCTATGACAACAGTTTAAAAAGTTACATTTAGTAACTATTACAATAACACTGAAACTCAACAGAGTAACTTGTGCCTTTCTAATCACATGGGGCTGTTTTGCAGGGGACCAGTGCTGCACAGGTGCTCAGCTCTAAATTGCCCACCTCTGTGGGCAGCTCATCCACTCAGCATCTCTGATGGTGCCACCAAGTTTTCAGATGCTCAGAGCCCATCCCCTTAAATTGAGCACTTGCCTCTCAAATCTCTTTCAGAAAGAAGCAAAATTGTAAAAATAATATGACAGTTCTATATGCTACTTAATAATTGGCACCCCCCAATATAATGGTAGGGGAAACACTGATGTATATCCACTTTTTTCCCCACCTAATTTTAGTAATCATCAAGCCTCTTCTGTACTGGAATTAACATCATATTATGCATGCATACACTTATTGTTATGGTCCATCAGCAGATGGAGACATTAAATAGGATGCTTTTAAATGTATGTAATATTTATTTATTGTGCAAGATTTTAACAAAGCGTGTCGGCAATTTCAGTCGTTCATTTTAAAGCCATTATTGGCCGATACTGATGACATGCCAATATTGTTGTGCATCCCTAATTTCCATCAATAGACTCCAGCTGTATAATAATCTTGTTAAATTTCACATGCAACAGTTTTTGTTTTCAGAGAGAAGAGCAGAAAAGGGAGGAAGTAAATGTTTGTGGCTCACTTAAAGTATTTGGTATTCATATACCAGTCCCATGGAGACACATTAACCTACTGAAGAAGACCTAACTCTGAATACCCATTGAAGCCATATCTTTTCCAAAGCACAGTCAACGTGTCATTATAGAAAAACACTCAGTCCAGCATTTACAAAATCCATTAGACCATTTTCAGTCCTACTGTTTAAAGATAAATATTGAGCAGAAATATGAACCTAAAATTGCAAGTGTGTTGTTGTTACAGAAATCAACTCAAAGTCCAGAAGTTTGTAATCTGGCAAAAACAGTCATGTTAGAAATTCCTTTAGTTGCAAAATAAAAAACCTTTGCAGGTGACCTTTAAGTTCTTGACTCAAGAGGACGTGAATAAGTACTAGTATATATCCTTATAGCACCTCAACCTTAGTCTGAGTTGTTAACTATGACTTGTCGCTTCTTTGCCTCTCTGATCAGGCCATAAAGCTGGAGTATGCTCGTCTTCTGAGATTTGCCCAAGAGGACACACCTCCTGAAAATGACTACCGATTACAGCACATCATTGTCTACTTCATCCAAAACCAGGCACCTAAGAAGATCTTGGAGAGAACTCTGCTCACACAGTTTGCTGACAGGAACCTGGCCTTTGATGAGAGGTGGGCTCCACTTGACAATCTGCTACAACAAAAATCTGCTATTCAATTAAGTGCATTGCATTTTGTTCTTAGTCACGTGATCATTTACTCTCAAAATGACCAGCAGAAGGCAGCATACAGGTTAGGGTCAACATGGACTGAAAGTGGACAAGATTTTTCTGCTGCAGCTCTTTTCTGATTGTATTGCTTCTATCTGATGGTCAAACACAAGTCTTAGGAGATACATGTCCAAAAATCACTATTCTTCTTGATTCTGCTGTCAAATATCAAGACACCCACCCTGCTGACATTGTGATGTTGCTGTCATTAGCGTCTGTAAGGTCCCTTACTATCTTTTCAAACTTTTCAATGACGCTTGTTGACCTCAATCCGTATTCATGAGTGAAAAATTGATTTTATTCCCTTCTCTGCTATTTTGAGCAAGATAATTAGATTTATGTGTGCATGTGGCCTCGATAGGAGCCTCCGGAGGAGTGTTTCACTTTTCCTCTCAGCACTAAAGAGTTATTCATTAGTCCATGTTAAGGCCTAGGGGCAGGGTGGACTGCTTCATCTCCTGGAGTGCCTGACAGTGACTCATCATCTCACTGCTAATGCCACTTCCTCTTCCTGTCTCCACCAAATCCCCCACAGATGTAAGAGCATTATGAACGTGGCGCGTGCTAAACTGGACTTAATTAAGCCTGAGGAGGTCAACATGGATGAATATGAGGTCAGTGGAGTTGTCTTCTGGATTTTATTGATCTAACATAGTAGATAGGGGTCTTTTATTCTGCCTGTAATGCAGTATTGTACATTGTCTTTGCTGCGACATTGTTAATCATTAAAAATGATGTGTTTGCCATTTCATATTACTTTGGAGAGTTTTACATCAGTGAGCTTGCCTCTCCTGATCTCATTCAGATGTGGCATCAGGCCTATCGGAATTTCCGTGAGACGACCATCTTCATGATGTCTGGGTTGGAGCTCTTTCAGAAGACAAAGTATGTGGACACCTTTACAGTGTTCCTCCTAGTAAACAATATTGAAAACAGTGAACTGAATTTCCATCTACGTTATCAAAATTTAGCACATAGGAGTTTGGTGTTGCACAAGACAGGTAGTTTCAGCCAAAGTCCCCTCTGTAGCAGCCAATGAAAGTTGTAAAGTTGCCTGCAGAGGGCAGCAGCTTACAGTCTGTGTAATTCTTAGCCTTATAGTTGTGCTGTGAGTTCATCAAGTTTATTTCTTTGATGAAATGTTTTCCTTTCCAAGTTCAGTGTAGCATTGATACAGCTTTATCTGAATGTAACATCTGTTAATCTCTTCTTTCCAGTTACATGGAGGCTCTGATGTATCTGATTTACTCATACCAGTACAACAAGGAGCTTTTGTCCAAAGGGCTGTACAGAGGGCACGATGAGCAGCTTCTTGGTCATTACCGTCGAGAGTGTTTACTGGTGAGGCAATGCATGCACTAACTTGTCCAGTCTCCATAAAATTAGTGGATATATGTATTACTATATTTCACATGGTTAAAACGAAGTGATTATAAAGAAGGCGATGCTTCTGTACAGGACATGTTTTGAACAGACACCTTTATGTGCAACAGTTCTTTTCCCCTTAAACCTCGTCTCTTCTTTGTCACTCCCTGTAACAGGTTGGGTGTGACTTTCTCATTGTCTATTAATATGACAGACAGGATTGTTAAAATTCTGTCATAATATTTTACCCATAATTTTAAAATTAATCTTAATAACAATAATAAAAAAACTTTATTTATATAGCACACTTCATACAAAAGAAATGCAGCACAAAGTGCTTTACGATAAAGGCATTAAAAGCACTACGTGCATCACTTGAAAATAGACATAATGAACTTAAAATAATTTTTTTTAAAAATGGAAAGATTAAATAAATCATACAAAGTCATAAATTATGACATCATTAAATCATAGGATTGTAAAGCCATAAATCATAAAGTCAAATGATATACAACATTGTTAAAAAATTGCAGCAGGGTGAAACCAAAAAAGAGAGATTTTGAGATCTTTATTAGGACAGTCATAGCTAGTTAAAGGCAGGGTTCTAACTATAAACTGAGCTTCGTGGTGGTCTCCAAAATAACTCAATTTATGCCCACACAGTGATGGGACTTACAAAATTTAATCAGCCGTATAGAGCTCCGGACGTCACATGACTCTGTTTGTTTACAACATCATGTTGGCAGTCCTTGAGTGAAAATGAATGGCGCCAGTGCTGATTTAAGGTCGTCAAAGTTCACTTCACAGGTTAAAGCCTCGGAAATTGAGCGATATATTGCAAAACTTGACCGATTAATCATAGCTGAGCCTTACAACGCCCCCGGGGTGCTTTTCAGGAGTATTGAGACAGCCACAGTGGACAGTTTTCAAATATTGCAGTATCCCGACATCTACAATTATTTGATCAACTCTCCCTTGCCCTACTCCGGAGATTCCCTGAAAGCTTACAAGAGCCTGGAGGTGTACAAATGGATGGATACAATCTGGTAGCCTTACATATAATGGTAACGGCCGTCTTTCGGGATGTTTTGGCATTCGATAAAACGCTCTGCCCTTCACGTGCCTTCATGCCGGGATTGCGTGATGTCAGCTACTGGAGCTCTATTTCACCACATCTACAGCACATAAAACAACACAGATAGGCTGTAGGCCTACAGCGCCCCATGGTGTCTTGGTGCCATAATTGCAGCCAAAGGCCTGTCATTCATGGGAGAATATCGTTGTTCTTTTGGAAAACATGTCCTTATTTTGGACTAGTTATTATCTTGCTAACGTAAATAATACTCATTACATTGAAAAATACATTATTTGTGATAAAACAGTGGTAGTTAATGTTTTGTTAGAGACCCCCACAGATGGATGGTTGTACAGCTTTCATGGGAGGTAATGCCCTCTTTATGGGAGCTTAGCTCCCACTGGCTCCCACATAGTTCGAATGCTGGTTAAAGGCCAAAGTGAACAGTTACATTTTTAGCTCTCATTTAAAGATATTAAGCTAGCTTTTCTTCCCTGATATCCATAGGTTGTGTGTTCCATAGCTTTGGGGCATAATTGAAAAAGGCTGCATTCTCTGTCTTTCAGTGACAATCATCCCCTTTACACCTGGCATTAACATGCATTTTTTGTGATCGGATTGTAATCGGATAACGCATGTCAAGATATTAGCCACCCGTGAAGTTGCGTTATTGCATGGACTCCTCCTTGTTTTTCGAAGCAGGGGAAGAAACCGTCTTCGACAAGCAGAATACTGAGGAAAGCAGAGGAGACAGCAGTGTTTAGCTGCTGCTTTTGCTTTGGCTGTGCTCTGAGCCACCACTGTCCGTAGGACTGTGTGATTGAGGGAGCGCAGTGCTGACTGGTGGGAGAGGATAGTTAGGGGGACCTTCATGGATGAAGACTGGGAGGCTACTCTATGTATGCACCGCCAAACTTTAGATTTTATTCGCGAAAAAATGCAACCGAGGTTATCAAGAAGAGATAACTTGCAGTCAGCCATACCTTTGGAGAAGAGGGTCGCGTGACCATTTGGTACCTAGCAACAGATACAGGTTACAACACCTTATCCCACCTGTTTGCCATTAGGCCAGCGACCATCTCTAACTGCATTTGGGAGGTCTGTCATGCTTTAAGATCCCTGCAGAGCTATTACATCAGTTTACCAAGAGGGAACAGGCTTCGGGAAGTTGTGGAGGGATTTCAAGAAATGTGGGGGTTCCCACAATGCGGTGGAGTCATAGATCGCTCGGACATTCCCGTCACTGCTCCCTCTGAGAACACAAATGGTAGAATGGTAGAAACCTCAGGAAGAGCAACTGAGGAGGGATCCCTCTTCCAGGACGGACAGACATGCAATAGATGTCGTACAGAACAGATCAACATACTAAACAGTAATCCGCATGACTGAGACAGAAAGAGAGACAGAGACAGAGAAAGATGCAGGACAGTCGGTAATCATAATAACTTACAACAACATTAATGAAAATAATAATATAATTATAAGTCCGGCTATTGTGGTACAATATGTTGAAAGTATATATTAATATATTATAGTATACATATGTGCCTATAATCATATGTGTGTAATAACAGTGGAAGTATGACTAATGATAGCAGCAGCAGGAGGCATCAGGCAGGACCACGGCAGCAGCACAACCATACACGTCACACTATCCAGGCACCGCTGCAATATAAGTTAACCTGCGAGACAGTGGAGCACAAGAGCTCCGGAGAAGAAGCCAAGTTAGTGACATGCAGTACGGTCGAGTTAGCGAGATGCCGTAATGGGACATGAGTGTTAGCAAAGGAGGGAGAGAGAGAGAGAGAGAGAGAGAGAGAGAGAGAGAGAAGGTGCTTGTGTATTATAGGAGGTCCCCTGGCAGACTAGGCCTAAGTCAGCCTAGCTTGGGGCTGGTACAAGGCAAGCCTGAGCCGGCCCTAACTGTAAGCTTTATCAAAGAGGAAAATCTTAGATCTAGTCTTAAATGTGGAGATGGTGTCTGCCTCCCGGACCGCCAGGAAGATGATTCCACAGTAGAGGAGCCTGATAGCTGAAGGCTCTGGCTCCTGATCTACTTTTGGTAACTTTAGGGACCACGAGTAACCCTACATTCTCAGAGCGCAGTGTTCTGGTGGGATAATATGGCACTATGAGCTCTTTAAGATATGACAGAGCCTGACCATTTAGAGCTTTATAAGTTAGGAGTAGGATTTTACATTCAATTCTGGATTTTACAGGGAGCCAGTGCAGAGAAGCTAAAACAGGAGAAATATGTTCTCACCTCTTAGTTCCTGTCAGTACACATGCTGCTGCATTCTGAATTAGCTGGAGAGTTTTTAAAGACTCATTAGCTATCTGGTCATAGGGAATTTCAGTAATCGAGCCTAGAGGTAACAAAAGCGTGGACCAATTTTTCTGCATCTTTTCAGGTCAGGATAGGCCTAATTTTCACAATATTAAGCGGATGAAAAAATGCAGTCTGTGAGGTTTGTTTTAAATGAGAATTAAAAGACAAATCTTGGTCAGATATTATTCCGAGGTTTCTTACAGTAGAGCTAGAGGCCAAAGCAATGCCATCCAGAGAAACTACGTCATCAAATAAAGAATCAGTTGATTGACTGATTGATTGAAAATCATAATTGAGTACTTGAATTTCTCCGGACTGATTTTCCTTTTGTACTCTATGGAAGAATCAGTCCAAACAGATCCGTGTACTTCTGAAACCGAAGGTTTTCGGGCTCAGGTTTCCCAAAAAAAATCGTCCACACGAGTGGTGTGAAAAAAACAAACAAAAAAAAACTATATCCACATGATGCCGCAAAACCCGCTACCAAGTTATGTAATACACATGCCAAAGCAGTAGGTGGTGATGAAACTTCTAACAGAAAGTCCATTTTAACCAATCAAAAGTCAGAGTCAATACCATAATAGGGAAGTGCGGAAAATAAAAACATCCACAAAAATTGCATGACCCATTTTAACAGCAGAGATGCCTGAACGACCAACTATACTACCATGAAAGCAGCGACGGGCCTGCCAACGGAGGTCCGACCCGACTGGATCCAGGACCTCCATTGGCAGGCCCGTCGCTGCTTTCGTGGTAGTATAGTTGGGGTAGCTAGCTACAAGAGCAGCCTCCTTCGTTGATCGTTATGTCGAGCACCTGGATATGCCATCCAGCACGCTCACAAATAAAGTTAGTGTGAAATATAGGGTATTTATGTGTCTGCCCACTCAGTTGTGACATTATTTTATCAATTTTGTTACAGATACCATACAGATACCCCCCATTCAATTTAAGGCATAACTGATTTGAGTAAAGGCACAAGAGCAAGTCTGGGTATGTAAATGGTTGGTTTGCGCTGTGTTCTTCAGTTGGCAGTTACATCTAGAGTAAAGCTACTGAAGACCAGCAAAATCACTGTTTGTTTTCATTTATTCTTTGAGGTGGGTAACTGTCACCTAAGCACCTCCAGATTTTAGTGTAGTAGTCTACCCTTAATAGATAATTTGTTTATATAGTTTGTATTGTGCTTTGTGATACTGTTTCAGGGAACTGTAACGTAAGGTAACTGCATACGAGTGGGTGCAACCGTCACTAATGCTAGCGAAGTTCCTCAGGGATTTAAGCTGTTACTACTTAAATTTTGGCAATCTAACCTGTGACAACACATTAGGTTTTAAGGACGGTAACTGTTGATATCTGTTGTTGATTTTGTTTAAATATGTTCAATTATAATTTTATGGGTTATTGCTTGTCGGACGATTGAGCTAAGATTACTAACGCAAACGTCAGCTGTCACTTGTTGTCATAGCAACAGTAAACATTCACATACGGGCTAAGTGCAGAGTGCAGAATCAAGCTTCATTGTAAATATAGTTAAGATACATTGTATTTAACACAGGATGTGGGATTTTAGTAGTTAGTAAACTTTTAGGAAAGAGCTATTTACCGTCGCTCTGACATCAAACAATGGAGACAGGTAATAAAATACTGAGGTCATCACATTTACATGCAACCGCTGGCGCCGGACTCTTCCAAAAACTTCACCCTGGACTCCATTTTCAAAGAAATGTGGTTTTGGGGGCCCAAAAGTGTGGTTACGTGTGGCCAAACAGCCAAATTGCATAGGATAATACACGGTTTCAGAAGTACACGGGTCCATGTGGACTAGGCCTCAGTCAGGAGAAGAAACCTGTAAAGTTATCCATCCACCTCTGCCTTTATTGTTGGTTTGTGACTCATTTGATACATCTGACCCTTGATGACTTGCTGCCATTTAACCAACCATATGGTCCATACTGTACCAGCATCATTAACATCTGAATCTGGTCCCCCCTCAATTCTCATAGAGATCCATTCAAATGCAGAGAGGTTTTAGTATCACTTGTAAGGTTACCTGAAAATAAGATATAAAGAGTCTGGTGATTTTGATGGGTACGTCCAGGGTATATGACTTATCCATGGAGGCTGGAATTGCTTCTAAAGGTGCTTCCACAACGTACTGAGTAAAGGGTATGAATACTTATGCAAATGTGATATTTCAGTTTTTTTGTTTTTAATAAATTTGCAAAAATCTCTTAAAACCAGCTTTTGCTTTGTCATTATGATGCATTGTGTATACAGTCAGGTCCATAAATATTTGGAAATTGACACAATTTTCAGCATTCCAGCTCTGTACAACACCACAATGGATTTGAAATGAAACAATCAAGATGTGCTTTAAGTGCAGACTCTGAGCTTTAATTTGAGGGTATTTACATCCAAATCAGGTGAACGGTGTATAAATTACAACACATTTTATATGTTCCTTCCACATTTTTAAGGGATCAAAAGTAATTGGACAATTGGCTACTCAGCTGTTCCATGGCCAGGTGTGTGTTATTCCCTCGTTATTTCACTTACAAGGAGCAGATATAAGGCATAGAGTTCATTTCAAGTGTAGTATTCATTTGGAATCTGGTGAGGTCATCTGTCAGTATGAAGTCCAAAGAGCTGTCACTATCAGTGAAGCAAGCCATCACTAGGCTGAAAAATCAAAACAAACCCATCAGAGATAGCAAAAACATTAGATGTGGCCAAATCAACTGTTTGGTACATTCTTAAAAAGAGAGAACGCACTGGTGAGCTCAGCAACACCAAAAGACCTGGAAGACCACGGAAAACAAGTGTGGTGGATGACAGACGAATCCTTTCCCTCGTCAAGAAAAACCCCTTCACAACATAACAAATTTTTGGCCAGATCAAGAAAACTCTCCAGGAGGTGGGTGTATCTGTGTCCAAGTCAACAATTGAGACGACTTCACCAGAGGAAATACAGAGGTTTCACCACAAGGTGTAAACCATTGGTGGGCCTCAAAAACAGGAAGGCCAGATTAGAGTTTGCCAAGAAACATCTAAAAGAACCTGTACAGTTCTGGAACAACATCTTATGGACAGATGAGACAAAGATCAACTTGTACCAGAATGATGGAAAGAAAAGAATGGAGAAGGGAAGGAACTGCTCAAGATCCAAAGCATACCAGCAGAATGAATTCCGAAGTGTTTCGGGCAATATTATCTGCTCATATTCAGCCAAATGCTTCAAAACTCATTGGATGGCGCTTCATAATGCAGATGGACAATGACCCGAAGCATACTGCAAAAGCAACCAAAGAGTTTTTAAAGGCAAAGAAGTGGAATGTTCTGCAATGGCCAAGTCAATCACCTGACCTGAATCCGATTGAACATGCATTTCACTTGCTGAAGACAAAACTGAAAGGAAAATGCCCAAAGAACAAGCAGGAACTGAAGACAGCTGCAGCAGAGGCCTGGCAGAGCATCACCAGAGACGAAACCCAGCGTCTGGTGATGTCCATGGGTTTGAGACTTCAGGCTGTCATTGACTGCAAAGGATTTGCAACAAAGTATTAAAAAGTGACAGTTTGATTTATGATTATGTTAGTTTGTCCAATTACTTTTGGTCCCTTAAAAAGATGGAAGGCACATGCAAAATGTGTTGTAATTCCTACCGGTCACCTGATTTGGATGTAAATACCCTCAAATTAAAGCTCAGAGTCTGCACTTAAAGCACATCTTGATTGTTTCATTTCAAATCCATTGTGGTGTTGTACAGAGCTGGAATGCTGAAAATTGTGTCAATTTCCAAATATTTATGGACCTGACTGTAGACTGATGAGGGAAAAGATTAATTTTATCTATTTTCAAACGGAGTCTAAAATGCAACAAAGTTTGGAAAGGGTGTATGTTAACTTTTGACCACAACTGTATTAGTTCATATTTTGGCATGATATTTTTGAAGATTCTTTAATCTTCTCGAAAACGTAATTCAACATATATAACTTGTTAAAAAACATTGTCTGAAACATTAATTTCATCCATTTTGAAGACTTTGAAAATCCCTTTTTAGCTTTGTCATTGACCCATATGCATTTGATGGCAGGAGCAGAGGAGCTGGAGCATGTTGAACCTTACATTGTTGCACCTCATGAGAGGACAATAGAAGCCAAGAATGTGAGACAAGCACTTACAGCTTGTTTTAATGAGCAGAAATCAGAGGATTGAATGACTGATTTGACTGATTTCAATAAAATGATTTTCTAGCTGACATTTACAGCAATGTTTTTTATTGAACTGATTTTTTAAAGTTGCTGCAACAGTTTGATGTACTTAGATTTTCCCACACAACAAAAATATAATTGCAAAATATCTATTTTTCTAAATTTGTACAGCACATTTTAAAGTTGTCATTTGCATAAACAGTACAAAAACAACAGTAAAAAAACAATACTGTTTCTTATGAATCAAACATTCCAGTGGCTGTACCAGTGGCATATAAAGTACAAGCAGTGAATACTGAACGAAATAAGATGTCTGTACTGAACATTTGCAAATAGTGCAACAAAGTTAAAAAATAAATTAAAAAAATGTAAATTTAACTGCTTAGGAAAATTTGTGGAACTTAGAGGTCAGTAAAGGTGGATGCAGGTGTACATCTTTTGAGTGTGTGGGACTGGTGAGGTATGCACTGAAGGCTGAAGGCTGATGGTCAGGGTGTTGGGCATGTTGAAATTGGGGGAATGAGG